>PVJL010006757.1:0-87232 GCA_004026885.1 Lyroderma lyra | reverse complement strand
GTGTGTGTGTGCGTGTGTGTGCGCGTGTGTGTGCGTGTGTGTGCGTGTGTGTGATGGTAAGGAGAGCTGGCTGACTGTCAGGGCTTGGTCGTCACACTTAGATGACACATAACCTCGATAACTGGGTGAGGGGGCATTTACCCTCCAACACCCAAGTGACCCAGAGGCCAAGTGTGCCTTGCAGAACACACTGACACTTGCCCCCCATCACCTCCCTCTCCCCGCACAGGGCCCCTCCAGGCACCCGACACGCTGCCCCCTCACAGAGGCCTGGTGCCTACCGTTGTGGGCACACCCCGTCCCTTCTGTAGAAAGGGCCCCAAGCAGTCAAATCTTATTTGCTTCTGGAAGATGAGGATAAAACAGGCCTGTGGAAGTTAAATAACCCCGCAGCGGCGTAAACAGGCACGGGCATAATGCCTGGGCACAATCTGTGGAGTCCGGTCCTGTCCTACCCCCATTAGCTGTGTGGTCCTGGTGAAAATCACTCACGTTGACTTCCCACTGTAAGTTGTACCGAGCACGATGCCCGAGCCGTCATGGGCCTCTCTGCCATTGAGCTGGGTTCGAAATCAATACTTTCTCTTATTAAAAAAGAATTATGAGGGGAGGGGGTGGGAGAGGAGGTGGGAAGCTAAATATAAGGTGATGGGAAGAGAGGTCACACTGGGTGGTGAACTTATCATACATCAAGGTGACAGTGCACTGTAGAATTGTGTGCCTGAGACCTATGGAATCCTGCTAACACATGTCACCCCAGTAAGTCTAACAATAAAAATTAAAAAAAAATTATGACCACCTACTGTGGAAGTTACTTTGCTATTGGCTGGGATTTCTGGCTTTTGGCCTCCTTACACACATGGTAGGATTGTATTTCCCTAGCCCCGTTGAAGTCAGGTGACTTGTTTTGGCCAATGAGATGAGAGCCAGGTGCCGCGGACCATTCTGGGTTCCCGCCAGGAATGGATGGCAGTTCCTGTTTGTTCACACCCTCACCAGCATTTGGTATTGTCAGTGTTCAGGATTTGGCCATTCTAACAGGGATGTGATGGTGTCTTGTTATTTTAATTTGAATTTTCCAGTTGGTGTATGACGTGGAGTATCTTTTCACATGCTTAGTTTTCATCTGCTCATCTTTGGGAGGTGTCTGCTAAGGCCTTTGCCCATTTTTTAGTTGGGTTGTTTGTTTTCTTATTGTTGAGTTTTAAGAGTTCTTCTTATGTTTCGGATAACAGTTCTTTATCAGATGTGTCTTTGGCAAACAGTTTCTCCCAGTCTGTGACTTGTCTTCTCATTATCTTGACGTTGTCTGTTGCGGAGCAGAAGATGTGACTTTAATGAAGTCCAGCCTAGCAATTGTTTCTTTCGTGGAATATGTCCTCACCATACACAAGGTCATCTAGGTTGTCTCCTATGCTATCTTCTGGCATTTTATATGAATCCAACTATAGGACATTCTGGAAAAGGCAAAACTATGGTGGGGAGGATCATCGGCGGGGCACAGAGAAGCTCTGAGGGCAGTAATGACGGCCACGTGTCAGGACGCATTTGTCCCAGCCGACAGAATGCACACCGAGAGTGACCCCTAATGTAAATTACGGACTTGGGGTGATTATGACGTGCCAGTGTAGGTTCATCAGTGGTAACAAAAGTACCACTCTCGTGAGCAATATTGACAATGGGGGAAGCTGTGCCCATGTGAGGGCAGGATAGGAACCTAAAATGGCTCGGAAAAATAAAAGAGCTTCTGGCCCGCTGTGAAGGGGTGCATGAGAGACTGTGTGCAGCTTGTTGGGCTCCTTGAATGACATGTACAATTTAATGTGCAAAGACAGGGAGTGTCAATAAAGATGTAAACCACAAAAAAAACGAAGTGCAATCATCTAATATTCTGCAACCTAGCGATAACCACCATTAGCAGGCAGCCTTCCAGACTTTTCCATAAGTGTATACTGCAGAAACAGTGGTTACACTATGTATTAATATTTATTACTTTATCATTTTTTATCCCATTTAACACATTACATCATGACTATCCTTCTGTTTTAAGTAAATATAGGGCCACATCGTTATTTTAAATGGCTGCATAGTATTTCATCATTTGATACCTTTATTTATTTATTAATATTTCTTAATAATGACGATGCATCCAATGCTGTGAGACCTTTAGGCCGTTTGCAAGCTCTTGCTGTGAAAAACAATCTGCTATGAAATACCCGGGAAGATACATCTTCTGGCACTTGCCTAATTATTTCCTTAGAATAAATTCTTCCAAGTGGGACTGCTAGGTCAAAAGAAATGTTCTTTTCAAGGGCTTTTGTTACGTGTTGCCAAATGGCTTTCCGAACCGCCGTGTTAACTCGCAGTCCCAGCAGTAACGCCTAGGCATGCCCTTCTCTTGATTTCTACGTCAGTACTGGGTATTGCCAATCTCTTAAATCTTGGCTAATTCTAGCAGTGAAAAAAATCACGCTTCATTGTTTCAATCGACACTTCTTTAATTCTTTGTGAGTTTGGACTTTTCTGTCTTTTTAAAGATACATTGTTAGACTATCTTGGCAACCCTGACATGGGCTCTCCAGAATGCAGAGAGGACACATGCGCATTTGCACCTGCTGTGTGCCAAGCAGAGTTTGGGGTGCTGAAAACACAGCGGGGAACAAGACAGGCACAGTCGCTGTTCTGGGGCCCACAGGCTGCGCTGTGTGTCTGTCTGACCGATGTAACTGGTGCTGGCGACTTGAATCTCAATCCTACGAGCATCAGGTGCTTGAAGCAAGGAGTGACAGGAAGCAGTGACACAGGTACAGTTAGTGCTGTCATGGAGCCTGACGCAAGAGGAAAAAGTTTTCAGGAAAAACTAATCCTGCCTTTATTCAAATTTTGATATTTTGTTCATCATGTATTTTTGTGCTAATGGTGATTTTTTTTATACAGCCCTGCATTATAATATTATTTATCTGGATTGCTGGGGTTTTTGTTTGTTTGTTTGTTTGTTTCTATCTTTTTTTCCTGTGCCTGAGATGAGTGCCTCATTCATCTTGACCTCTGATACATCCCTGATTTCTAAAATTTCAGTGCACACATACATGAGACCCTGCACCCTCAACTCAAGAGTCTCCTGACTATAAACACGTGCTGTTTTTTTCTCTACAACTGGAAAGATCTCCAGTTGGTCTAATTAGTTGTTATTGTTGAGGAATTACTCTGTGCCAGCCCCTGTGTCAGGCCCTAGGGATATAAAGTGCGAGCACAGTCACTGTGCTGGAAGCGAGGGTCAGAGGCCCAAGTAAATAATATGCCCTCTCTCTGTCCATCCGCTACCCCGATTCTTAGAAGAACCTGGGGAGGGGGGTTGTTATGGCACCTTGTGCCCATTCTGTCTGTCACCTTCGCTCGATTGATTACCATGTTCTCAAAGTTCTTGGACAACTAAGTATTAATAATGTTAATCTAAGCATAATTATAATAAGTACAAGCTATTTAAATGTTCTCTCTATACCAAGCATGACACTAGGCACTTGTAATAGTTAGGTCCGGCAAGGAAAATGGAATAGAAGCCACTCTAAATATTTAAAGCAGAGGAAATGTAATCATCAGGGAGTTGATTACACAGGGGATGGGCAAGTTGAGAAGCTAAATAGGAAGTGGTGAAGCAACCTGGAGTTGATGCAATGGCACTGCACCCCCCAGGGCCGGAGAGACAAAGGG
Source organism: Lyroderma lyra (assembly GCA_004026885.1). Taxonomy (NCBI): domain Eukaryota; kingdom Metazoa; phylum Chordata; class Mammalia; order Chiroptera; family Megadermatidae; genus Lyroderma; species Lyroderma lyra. The sequence goes on along the minus strand of PVJL010006757.1, from coordinate 83,521 downwards.
AGGAGATGGGTAATCGGTGCAGGACGGAAGCTGGGACCTTTAATGGTCTGTTTCACAGAAGCTGAAACCCTGGAGGAGATTCAGTTCTTGCTGGAGATGTTTCCTGAGAAGGGAGGAGGGAGGTGAGAAAACAAAACACAACCCAGATTTTGCCTTCCTCCTGCTTTCCAATCTCCCTCCAGTGACGTAGCCCACATTTAAGAAATCTCAGCGCACACACAGGGGAGATCCTGCAGCCTCAACCCAGGGCCTCTGGAGTTGGCTCAACCCTGCTGAGAAGCATCTGACCTCGGAGCCGAGTCAGAAGTCAGCTCTCCTAAAGCAGGAGAAGAGGGAGGAACCCATCTGGTGGCAATCAAGTCCCCCAAACAGCCCCTTCCTGCCCAGAAACCTGCTTTTAAAACTGTCATGACCACCCTGAAGTCAAGTACTTGATTCCATTTTAAATATGAAGCATCAGGAGCCCCAAGGAGCTGAGATTTATTTACAACAAGGACATGCAACACATGAGTGGTGGAACTGAGGCCAGGCTTGCTTGGGGCCGAAGCCATTTTTTTTTTATTGCATCTTAATCCCTTTACTATTTGCATTCAGCCCCCCAGTCCTCTCCCACCTGGCAACCACTGGGTTGCCAATCTCTTGTCTTTCCTGCATCCCAGGCTTCCTTTCTGCCCTGAATCCCCCCGCCGTCCGGGGCGTCTTCAGTGCTCACACGGGCCTCTCACTCGCCGCCCCGGCCTCACAGTCCCTCGGCCGCTGCATCTCCAATGACCTTCACGCGCCCCTCGTCAGCCAGCGGGACCGCCCTACTGCACGGTTTGATTGAATTCTGCATGAGCGGTACTCCCAGCGCCATGCAATGTGACAGCTGCCCAAGCCCGCGGGTGGGTTCCGGACCCAGTCATCGCCGGGACGCTTGGCCTCCGAAATGTTAGGGTCTACGTGTCCCTTCTCTGGTCTCCCTCCTCTTCCTTTCCCTCGCTTTCGGTGGCTTGCCTTTTTGGCCTTGCTCTGACCCTGTGACAGTATTGATGCGCCTGCTCTCATCAGTCTGGCAGCTCTCCCTGGACCTGCTCTCCGCCACGCCTCCGCTAGGCCTAATGGTCACGCGTGACTCCATGACCTTCGCGCTGCACTCTCTGGACAGTTCTACTTGACCTTGAGCCTTCTTTGCTGAAGGAGGCCACACAGTGGGGGAGGTTGGGTTCACTAGGCGTTTATGATTTCCCTACCTGTTCAAGTTCCCTGGACGGCCCTCTCGGCTTTGCTGTAGTTTGGGGACTTCCCTTTTCTCCATAGTAACTACCCTAACTTCGTGAGTGGCCCCAAGGCCCCAGGCCGCCCCTTGCTGGGACAGGTCCTGGTGACTACATTCCGATGAACTCGGTTATGGACGATCCCGGGGTCAGCTGGAAATGCGGGGTGAGAGGACAGAGTAGACACAACGACGTGGGGTGTCTTCATAATGGTGACAATAAGGGTACGATCTACCGAGGGGCAACCCCAGAGTCACAGGGGTAGGTAGGCTGAGCAGATGTGCCGTTTTCAATGGGGCGGAAAACCAGTGGGACCTACGGTGAGCCTCGTGTCACTGGGCTAAATCCAAGGGTCCGCTGGACTCGAGGGACAGCGCGGCCATCCCCCGTCCGTCTGGTCAGCCTTCAGGTCGGACACCGAGGCCGAGGGTGGCTGTTTTTATGTGTAGTGTGTGGGAAATGCTTCCCCTTCTTGAGGTTTCCAATTTTCCAAGAATTCGGGGCTCAGTGGCTTCACAAGGGTTAACTCTCTCTCTCCATCCTCTGGCCCTGCCGTTAATTACCCTGGTGGCTGCAGACACGAGGGAACCGGGCCCTGCCGTCCCAGCTTCCCAGTGCCCTTACTGCCAATCGCACATTATCAAGGGCTAATTGTGAGCCCCTCGCACCTGCTGCGTCCCCTCACGGGGCTCAGGGAGGGAGGAGGGCTTATTCATGAGCTTGTTGCTCATTATAATAAACAATGGGGGAGTGGGCAAAGGGGCCGGCGGTCCAGAGGAGGCTGGTTGGCATTTCTGGAAACATGACCTTGCAGTCTTGTCCTCTGATACAAGAGCTGTCATCCTGAGGGACACACCCATCTGTGAGCTCATGGTCAGAGGGAGCCACCTGGACAGAGCCCTGCTGAGTCAGAACATGGTCCCAACTGGGTGTGCTGGGACCTCAGCCCCAGGTAGAGGGGACAGGCCCAGCTGGGCCCTGGGTTACCTGAGCTTAATAGATGCAGCTGAGAGATGGAGTGGAAGCCAGCAAGAGGCCACCAGGATGGCAGCCTCCTGCATGTGGAGGGGCTCTGGGTAGTGTCCTGTGTCTGACAAAAGGGCAGGGCTGGGACTAGGGTGAGGCAATGAGGTGCCCAGGGTGCAGGGTTGAATAAGACCCCACCCTCGGGCTGTGTGGGGTGCTTCTTCGTTGGCTGCCATTGGGCTGCTCCCAGCTGGATGATTCATGAAAAGAGATTTCTTTCCCATCCTTCCCCTTTTCCCTTTGGGACCTCATTGGTCTGGGCAAGGTGCTCTGTGCCTGCTTGGTAATCATATATGGGGTTCCCCTAAGAGAATCACAGGGTCTAGGGCGACCGCTGAGGACAGGCAAGAGAAGTCACTATTCGTTGCACGCCAGGCACTTGACATAGCCATTTGCTTTGCTCCTCACTATAGCTCTCAGGGGTTGCAGTGATGAAATGAAGCCCAGAGAAGTGACAGAACTTGCTCCAGTCTTCCCAGCTGGTCAGCGTCAGAGCTGGGATTCGAACCTGTGTGTCCTGACTCTCAGTCAGTGCTCTTCACGGCACACCAGCGTCCCCGAGAGGCGGTTGGTGCACTGGAGGCTGGCAGGCTGCCTGCCTGAGGGCCCGGCCAACCCTTCGGCGAAGGCCGACAGCACATCAGCTTGCCGACGGCCTCTCTGGCCTGTCTTTGGCCTGTCTCCTGCACAGATTAATTGCTGCTCGCCCGAGATGTGACGCCTCCCCGTTCCGGCACTCGCGGGGGTGGGGGGGAGCGGTGCAGCCATGCTGATCGGGAGCCTGTGCTGGCACAGCTGGCAGCCTGCACAGCACCCTCATTGGAAAACGATCCATCAGCCGGCAGCGGCACTGCCATCCAGGCCCAACTGCCGAGCTGGCACCTCCGGGCCTCCTCAGGTGTGACAGGCCCCCCATCTCAGAGCCTCGGGGCTGGGACTATGTGTCTCCCTTTTGGAAGGCTTTTGGGGGGGGGCAGTGGGAGCCGTGCCTGACTGAACATTTCATTTTGGTGGTCTTGGGGAAAACCCCAGGCTGGGTTCTGGGCATCTCTTGCCCACAGCCCTTGTTTCCCCATTGTCAGCTTCCAGGAGCAAGAACCCCCAAAACACACCCATTCTCAGTATCCCCTAATAGTTGCAGACACTGGAGCATCCCCACGATCCCAGCTGAGGTGAGGCTGGAGGGCTGGGCAGGGCGGGGTGTGGCCCTGCAGGCCGGTGTGTGCATTTGTGTGGAGGCGGAGATGCGAGGGGTGCTCCCTGCATTCAAAGGGTTCTGGCCATTCCTGCTCCAGGGGCCTCCAACCCCCACCCCCCAATATGGAGGCACCATGAACTTGAACTGCTCAGTTTAGAGCAGTGGTTCCTGGATGTGCCCGTGTGTCCAAATCACCGACAGGCCTTGTCAAAATGTAGACTGTCGGGCTCCACCCCCAGAACTTCTGATCATTAGGTCTAGGGTGGGGGTCGAGGGTTCGCATTTTTAAAACAATCTACTCTGTTGTATATTACATCCCCAGGACTTACTTACCTCATAACTGGAAATGGGTACCTTTCGATCACTTTCACTGACTTTGTCTACCCCCCAACCCCACCTCTGGCTACCACTAATCTGTTCTCTTTATCTGTAAGTTCAGGGTTTTCTTTTTTTCGGTTCCACATATAAGTAAGATCATACAATATTTGTCTTTCTCTATGTGACTTATTTCACTTAGCGTAATGCCCTCAAGTTCCATCTATGTTGCAGAGGGCAGAATTTCCCTTTTTATGGCTGAATAATATTCTATTAAACGTACTACATTTTCTTTATCTAGTCATCTGTTCATGGACACTTAGGTTGCATCCATGTCTTGGCTGTTATAAATAATGCTGCGATGAACATGAGGTATCTTTTAGAGATAGTGGTATTTGCATTTCTAACATGTGCCCAGGTGATGTCAATGCTACTGGTCCAGGGTCCACACTTTGAGAACCACTAGTTTAGAGAAAGGCCAACGAACGCCTTTCTTAAGTCCCCTAAGAATTTGCAGACATCCAAGTTCTCCTTTCTTAGCCCCCGGTTAGTTTTGTGAATGCCTCACCAGCCTGCCTGAGCTGTCCCAGACTGAAGTCAGAGACAAAGCTCAGTCCCTCCTGGTGACTGATAGGAGCTCTTAAGATATGGCCAAACATATGTCACCCCAATAAGTCTAACAATAAAAATGAATTAAAAAGAAAAAAAAAAGATATGGTCAGCTGACTTTGGTGATGCTTGGGGCAGATGGAGCAGGCCTTCCCACCAGGGCAGTACAACTATAATTTCATTTAGATACTTGGTGTAGTTGTCCTTCGGCTACAAGTGCTTTGAGAGGATAACCCGAGATGGTATGTACAGAGGATGCGGCTCATGGAGAGTGCATAGCCAAGGCTAGTTCCCTCCTCTCTGTCCCCGAGTCATCACTGGAGGCAGGTTAGCCTGCAATTGGTTCTCAGAGCCATGGAGAGGAGGGGAGAGTCTTGGGAATAACTTAGCAGCATTCTCTTCCTCTGGCAGCTCACCACTGGCTGAAGATAAAAGAGACTTTCTCTAGCAGGTTCTTAACTCCACTTGCCCCCAGAGGCAGAGCTGTCTTCTCTTGGGTTTTGTCCCTTTCACCTTTTGCCAGTGACAGGAGCTGCTCTCATGGTGGGTCCCAGTTGGTTGACCTTCATAAAAACCCTAGGCTGCTCACACCACTTTTTAAAAGGCAAAATCCTCAGCTACACCTTTTCCTCCCATCCCACCCCTGGGGGGTTTCATCCCTCTGTTCATAGCTGTTTACCAGCTGCTGAGTGTCCTGCAGGTGCAAAGGAGTTGACAGAACTTCCAGGGTCCTGACAGGAAGACAAAGGTCTCAGATACAAACTCACTGCAGAATGGGTAGATTTGGTTGGAGGTCTTAGGTTGAGTCTCAATGATCCAGATAAGCATAACTGTAGCCACCTGCCTCCTTCCCACCTGTCAACCTCTGTATGCTTTGTTTCTGATAACATGCACAGGCTCAGGTTCAAGTTTACCTTTTGTCATTTTGAATCCCTAGGGGGAATCGTTTACCTCCTTCCTTTGCCCTAGTACATGGGACTCCATATTTAGGGAAACAGTGCCGATTCTCTCCTGAGCAAATATAAGAAGGTACGTACTTCAGCAGAAGGAGCGAGGATGTACTTCTTCCTAGATAATCCATTCCATGCATGAGATATGCAATCTTAACTCCATCTTGCATGCCATGCTTGCTTGGAGCATAAACCAGGGCATAACAATAACTAACTAAATCATTGCAATTGGCTGGAGTTGTGGGTGTCCTGGCCAACAGGGCACCATCCTTTGATTCAGTTTCCTGGTTCTTCTAAGTGGGGGGGATGCCAGAGGCAAGGCAGTCATAATAAAAATGTCAAACAGGTGGTATAGACTGCTTCAGATAGAGCCTTATCTTTAGCAAAGAGAGGATTTTTTTATTTTGGCTTTCTGTAACCGAAGGACACATCAATTCACAAGGCATGGAGTAGAAGGAGGTCACATTCTGAGACTTGGAGTTGCTTCCTTCCTATTAGGACAGGAGATACAGGATTGGTGTTTTTGAATGTTGACACCAGTAAACACCTCAGCATGCCCCAGGCTTGCCCTTCCTGCAGTCTCAGGAGACAGGAGGCTCTCCGACCTTTCCTGTGAACCTTGCCAGTTTCTCTTTGCACCAACGCATAACGTCAAACGAGGGGCCCCACTAAGGCGCCTGCTGCTTGCTGCCAGGCACTCCTGATGACTTCAGCTAATTTCCGAGTCTGGAAACATTGTTGACAATGTGATTTCTAAAACGTGAAAGGCGTTATCTCGTCGTGCCATCTGCGGCATGTCTGTCTGAGTTGGGGCTTCCGCTGCCACTCTGCCCCCTCACAGCAACTCTCACTGCTCCGTCATCATCTCCCACAGCTAATTGCTCCAAACTGACAAGGAGTCTTTTTTCATTTAGAGATACAGGGAAATGGAACTTTCTTGCTGATGTTTCCAAGTCAAGCATGCCTTTTGGAATTGTAATTTGATCTTTTGGTTGGGGAGGGGTTGAGGGAGGTCTGATTTCAGCACTGGGTCAAGGACAGCTCCCTGGAAAGCAGGAACTCGACCTAGTGGTGACTAGGGTGGGAGACCGGTGGTTCTAAGTCTCAGGGAGCAAGGCATGAGATGACATGAGCTGCCTTGGGAGGCAGTGAATTCTCTGTCACTAGAGGTGTGCAAATGGAGATGATGTTTTATTAACCTGCTTGGAAAGCTTTAGGTGGAACTAAGCTTCGAATGAGTGATTTCTTCTAGCTCAGGGTCTCCTAGAATTGCTATATTCAGGGGAAATGTGAGGCAGAGTGAGATAATCAAAGGGCCAGGGCTAATGTAGTAGTTATCTATCACCATGTAACAAATCACCTCATCATTTTAGTGGCTTGAAACAACAACAACAACAACAATTTATTTTCTTGCATGACTTTTGTTGGTCATTAATTCAGATAGGGTATAGCAGGGATACCTTGTCTCTGCTCTATGATGTTTGAAGCCTCAGCTTAAGGTCTTGAAGACTGTGGAGCTTGAATCATCTGAAGGTTTGACTAGAGATGAGGATCCACTTCCAAGGAGGTTAGTTCACAAGACTGGCAAGTTGATGCTGGTTGTTGGCAGGAGGCCTTAGTTCTTTCACTACATGGTCTCTCCAGAGGGTTCTTTAAGACTTCATGGCATGATGACTGGTTTCCCCAGAGTGAGCAATCCAAAGCAAAAGATGCAATGTCGTTTGTGATTTACTGTTTGAAGTCATACACAGTCACTCCTCTAGCACTCCTTTGGTCACAGAGGCCAGCTCCATTCAGTATGAAAGAGGGCTGCACAAGGTGTGAATACCAAAAGGTAAGGCGCCTCAGAGTCCATCTTGGGCAGCTTGGTAATCAGATAGCAAAGCAAGGCAGCCGGCTTCTACTGGCCGAGAGAGTGAGTACAAATTCTGAGCTTGATCATATTTTAGCAGCAGGAAGCTGGCAGAGGGCATTTAGCAGAGGAAGCTGGCAGCAGTCCAAGAAAACAGGTTTTTATGGGACTTGTTTTCCTCTCTCTTTGCTCATTCTCCCATGTGGTCCCCTCTTCTTCCATCTACCCTGGGCTTCCACATCGCTTCCACCAGTGACCTGTTCTTAAACTTCAGATTTTTATTTTCAGTCACTCTGAAGTCTGCTCTGGCCTTCCCTCAGCTTCTCAAATACATCATGCTTTTTCACACTTTGGGGCCTCTCTATGCTGGTTCCTCTGCTAGGAACACTGTCTCTCATCTCTCACCTTTATCCTGTCACATTTATCATTGAGATCTTAGCTCAAATGTCCTTTCCTTGAGCAGTCTTTCCTGACCTCTTCTATGACAGATTGTATTTTCCAAATGCAGCAACAATAATGTAGATCTCCTAACCCCTATGCTGTTCTTACATGTGATGTTGACATCACTCTCTCATGTGGTGTGTTTGTGATCTCTCACCAAGAACTTGGGTGAATCTTTGTTACTGCCTTAGTCAATAGAATGTGGCAGAAGTGATGCTGTGTGACTTTGAAGTCTAATTCATAAAAGTCCTCATCCCCTCTCCCTTTCCTCTCCTTCTCCTATCCTCCTTGTCACCCACTCTCCACTTGTCCATGGTACTCAACCAACACTTTGTAAGGAAGCTCGAGTAGCCATGCAGACAGACCACTTGGAAAGTCAACACCGCTCATCAAACATGTGAGTGAATGGACCTTCAGATGATTCCAGACCCTTATTTTTGAGTCATCCAGCTGAGTCACCAGATGTCATGGAGCAAAGATAAGTTGTTCCCACTGTGCCCCTTTGGAATTTCTGACTTACAGAAGCCACAAGAAATGACAAATGCCACTAAATTTGTGGTTATTTGTTATACAACCACAGTAGGTGATATATTCCCAGACCCCATCAGGTTTCCTTGTAAAGTGCCATCATAGCTTCTGATAGTTTTCCTTCATAGCATTCTTTAAGAATTTGTGATTTTATATTCACCTGTTCAATTAATTTCTATTTGCTCTTCTAGACCATAAAATGTATGAGGGCAAGCACTGTATCCATTTTGCTTACCAACACTGTGCCAGAGTTTGGCATAAAACACATGTTCAATAAATGTGTTAAGTAAAAAAATTGTTAAATAGAAAGATAGGTTAATAAACAATCTTTCCTGCTTAGTTCCCCCAAACACCTCAAGCTCTGCATATAGAAGCTCAAGTCATCTTTGTCTCCTAACTTGGTCCTCCTCTTGCATCTTAGCAAAGGCACCATTGCCTCTTCAGGTACTCAAACCCCAAACCTGAAAATCATCTTAGTCTTTTCCCATCCTCCTGCTCATGAAGGACTCCAGGTGGTTTCCATTCTATCCCTTAATAGTTTCTCATCCTGCTCCTGATGCCCCACCTTGATTCAATCTCTCATCATTTCTTCCCTGCATCACATCAATAGAATCCTGACCAGTTCGCTTTTCTCTGAAACATCATCCAAACTGACAGGTTGACCTTTCCACAATACACGTCTCACCTTGTCATTCTTTGGATGAAAATTGTTCACTGGCTCCACATTGTCTTTATAATAAAGTCCAAAGTCCTCAATAGTCTCCCCAAGTCATTTGTGGAGACAGGTAGGATATAAATTAAACAGAACAACACTCATTGCTGTGTCTTACAGTTCCTCAATGATCTGTCCTGGGCTTATTCCCTCTCCTTCATCTCTCACTACTGCTGCTCCCCATAATATATGCTCTAAACACACCAAACTCTTTGGATTTATCCCAAATCAGTGGTATTAATTTGGTTGCAAGTGACAGAAATCTAACTTGAGCTAACTTAGGTAATGATAAGAGTTCATTGGCTCATGGAATCTGAGGAGTTGTTTCAGGGAGGGCAGAGAAAAGAATTCGCATACAACTAGAGCAAAGACTCAACCAGTGCCTCCATCTCTCCATGCACCCCAGCATCAATTTCACCCCGATCTCACTCTGGAAAGGCGTTTTCTATGCTCTGTTTAACTATTGTTGCCTAACAAACCACCTTAATCTTAGTGATGTAAAACAACAATCATTTATTATTACCATCACTCATGGTTCTGGGGGTTAATTTGGCACAGCTAGTTGATTCATGCTCAGGTTCTTTCATGTGGTCCAGTCTGATGTTGGTTGAAGCCATCTTCCTTACTCACATATCAACACCTGGGCTGGGGGCACTGGGGGTCGGGGGCTGGGATTGCTGGGGCTCCTGTGACATTTCTCTCTACCACTGTGTAGTCTCTCTGGTGTAGTAACCTCAGGGTATCCATAATTCTTACATGACAGCTCAGGGCTTCAAAGGCTGGTGTCCCAAAGGAGATCGATGAATGGTGCATGGTCTTTTCTCACAGAATGTCAGAGCCACTTCTGCCACAGTTTATGCATAAAGTTAATACAAAAGACTCACCCAAGTTCAAGAGGAGGGACCATTGATCCATTTCTTGATGCAAGGAGCATCATGTTTGAAAATCACCACATTTTGCTGCTGGAAACCTGATCTGTGGCAATTCTTGGGTTTGCAATCTTAAAATTTCAGCCACCCTTTGATCCCAAGTTAAAAATCCAAGTGGAGGTCTCTTGGCCCATTTTGTGCCAGGGGACTCAAGCCAAGTGAACTCTAAGGAAATGGCATGATTGCTCCCTCCTGTGGATGTGTGTGGCAGGCCTTGGAATGGGAGTGGTGCCACGCAGACAGTCCAGTGAATGATTTGTATATGGCCCCAAGACCGGTACATGGTGCCTCCACGCATTTGCTCATGCTGTGCCTTCTACCCAGAGCACCTTTTCATGCTCATCTCTATCCTGATCCCTCTTCTTTGGCCTTCATCTCTCATCTGAGAAACCACCTCTTCCTTGATCTCCCAAGACTGGGTTTGATGTTTCTTCTTCTCACTCTAAAGATATTGATGTTTATCTTCCTGCTAGTACTAATTACACTAGCTCATCATTCTTTTTCCTCTGTTTTAAATGTCTTTCTCACTGAACTTTGAGTTTCTTTAGCAGGGCAAAAATTTGTACTCCTAGTGCCTAGTTCAGGATCTGGCACTTAGTAGGTGCTTCATAATTGCATGTGGAATGAGTGAATTGATTGGAGGATAGAGGAGGAGGTTGCCCTCAAAATGAACTATCGTGTCCCCTAGTGTGAGCAGATGCTCCAGCTACTGTGTGCTGGGGCAGAGAGAGGCCAACTCCCCCCCACAGCTGCTTAGGAGTGAAGCATCTGCAGGCTGTTTTGGGAGTCCTCAGCTGGCCTGACAGATGGAGGGGGGCTGAAGGGCACCAGATCCATGAGCACCACAGGCCTTTTGAGTTTCACCGCTGCTTAGGGGCCATAAAGGGCAATAAAAATATCAGGGAGAAGAACTGGTTCAGGGGGAAAGCATCCATGCCAGGTGGTGAGCTTCATTCAGATGAAACAACCAGTCCTGGGCTGGGTTTTCTGACATCTGCTGTGTGAGGGCTTGGGGTCACAGAGCCCTGTGAGAACAGGCTTGGTTACTTAAAGGAAGCCAGTCAAACAGAGACTTCGGGACCAGGCAGACAAAAGAACAAATAGAGCTACCATTTACCGAGTCCTTATTATGTCTTCAACACCATGCTAAGATCTCGGCTTGCATGTTAACTGCTTTTACCTCTGTTTGGCAGAGCTCCCATTATCTTAGAAGAGAGAAAAATTCCAAGAGGTCAAGTAATTTGTACAAAACTTCACACCTCATAAAAGAGAACTGAGATTTGAATCTGCATGCCTGAGGCAAGGGGCTTGGCTTATCTACTGTATTCTGAGTAGACATGCCCAGACCCCCGGTGGGGCAGGTGGTATGTGACTGCTCCAGAGAGAGGTTCTGAGGTTAGGATAAGAGAACTATTTAGTATATAAAAAGGGCTAATTACACTCATGAGTTTTGTCTGTAAGTAGCCTCAGCAGAAGGCCAAGACAGACAAAGGCTTGCTTGTCTGGAAGGGATTTGGAAGTTTTCCTCAGAGCACTGGCTTCATCCAGTTCTTGCTTCAAGTAAATTTTGGGGCTATTAGCTTCAATGAAGTCGAACAGTTTTCTTCAGTGTTATTAAACTAATATATTGAATGGTAGCTATGTGTCAGGCACTTTGCCCCACTGATTATGTTTTTCACTTTCAAAACTCCTAATTCATCTCTTTCCTTTTTTGACTCATCGATGTGTAACTGTCTGTCTTAGTGTCGTCTCTCCTGTTCTTGTTTGATGGATATTATTTCACATTATATTTCTTTTAAAATTTTGCCCATTTTTAATGCTTTTAGTATTTCAATTTCCTCAGACATGAATTCCCTCATCGTTTTATTTATTGGAATCCCATCAAGATGGTGATTTTAAAAAATCTGATTTGTAATTTTTGTTTGAGTGTTCATCTTGATTGTGAGCTCCCCCGCCCCCTGCTTTCTCCTATTACTCACCATGCGCCATGGTGGTCTCTGAGCAACCTCAACTGGTCACAGCTCAGGAAATTGGTCTTACATTAGCAGCTCAGAGCTCGTCAGCCCCTGAGTCAGAGAAAACATATGCCAGGTTCCTGGATATTCACCTGTTCTTTTGTCTTCCATTGTGGGTCCACAGCTCAAATGTGATGGAAATTCTTGGGCAAATGATAGAAAACTACAACCTCTGTTTGCAGGTCAGAGGGAATCACAGTCACAGCCCCTGACCTCCCTTGGGAGACTTGCTTTCTCTCTGCCATGTGTGAAAATAGATGCCCAATTTCCATTCTTCTGTCGGGAATGGAGCTCTCCATCCTCACTACATGAGTCTAGCTCCAGTGCCGGTGAGACTGCAGCCTCAGCCTCCACTCAGGACTGTGGAATTTCACTCCACTCCTAATCCAAAGAGATTTGAATATTATTTCTGAACATGATTATACGTATAGTTTTAATGCTTAAAATGTTTTATATGCCACTTATATGAGTTTGGAAAAGAAGGGAAAGTCATTGTGTAGCCTAGCCAGCAGTCCATTAGTACTTCACTTGCATTTTTTCTTTCAATTTTCACAATAACTTTGTAAAGGTATTCTTACTATCTTCACTTTTTAAATAAGAAAACTGAGACTCAAATAGATGAACTGACCTGTCCAAAGTCATTCACCTGGTAAGCAGTAGTGACTCAGGATTCAAATCCAGGCAATATGAGTTCAGAGCTCATACCTTTAACCACTGCGTATACCATAGGACTTCTCAGAGCCTTTAATATGCTGATAGGCATTGCAGAATTTCCCCAAATTTATTTTTACCACATTTCTATTAAGCTTTTTTAATAACTATGGCTCAGAAGACATACTTTGGGAAAAGTTCTTGCAGGGACTAAGCAGGGTGGAAGGTGAGAGGAAGCCATTCAAGTGGGCTGTGTAATAGTCAGCTCTTGACAGGTAAGGCTGTGGTAACAAGCAGCCCATCAATTAGTAGTACCTTATCAAACAACAAAAACTTAGTTCTCTCTATGTCACTCTCCAGTAGCTGCGGTTTAGCTGCACCTCTGCTCGATATGACTTTCATTTTGGGGCTTACGGTGAAGAAGTCATTCCAATGTAGGATATGCTATTCTCATGAGAGAAGGGACGTTCAAGAGGTCAGGTAGAAGCTTGCAACACATCTTAATTTCTGCATGTACACAGCATATGCCACATCTGCTCACTAGCCCCTGGCCAAAGCATGTCGGATGGCCAAGTCCTAAGTCCAAGAGATGGAAATGTATACTCTCTTTTCAGGTAATGAAGGAGTAAATAATTCCAACAATAATACAATCTACCACAGAAAATGAAGCCATTGAGAGCCCTCAAGCAGGCCTTTTCAGTAGCTGAGGGGAGAGAAGTTGGCTGCTGTACTACAAAGGTTTTAGGGAAGGCATGGGAGGTGTGAAAGTGGGAGACAGTGGAAGGCATGTGAGCTGATGATTTTGATGGTTTCCTGTGGCCTCATGGGTCAGGAACCGAGTTCATCCAGCTTAGGGCATGGTGATGGAGGCACCACGTGGAATGCGAGGGTACCTGGATAGCCTCCCGGATAGCAGACCCACCTCCATCCCGTGTGAGAAATGTGTTGCTGGCTTGGTCATTCCTGACATGCCGTACACATTCCCAGAGCCCTCTCTACAAAGTTTTTGCATCTATCCTGTATCTTTATTTACGTTCCTCCCTGTTTTCAATTGCTCCCTAATGGGCAGCTGATGACGCCTGCCTAGTAACCTGATGTGATGTCATCTTTGGTATCGTTCAAGAAATAGCACTTAGTTGTTAAACAGGGGAGCTCATCTTTAGAAGTGGCCTGTTTATCTTCTCTTTCTTTACAAAGGTGATTAAGATTTACTTTTACTTGGATGGAAACAGCCTTTCTTGATTTCTGCCCCATAGAGAGATGGAAGGATACTTGCATTAGGCAGAGAGGAAGTTAACCCTTTCCTCATCGCCACCGAGGCCACCTCATGCTTCCCAGGCTATGTTTAATGGGTAAACAGAGTCAGAACTGCCTTGCTAGGTACAGAAGCAGCAAACCCTAAGTCAGAGACTGACCCCCCTGTGCTCAGTCCAGAGGCTATTTTGAGGATGCCAGCTCTTGGGCAGCTTCTTCCAGGATGACCACAGGGAAGTGTGACTTTCCCCACCTCGGCTCTAACTGCGGCCTTCCATTCTCTCAGGTTGGGATCTGTACTTCTTTATTCCCCCTTACCCTTTACACCCTGGTGCCCCTAAACTCTGTAGTCAGTCTGAGTTCAAAGCCATGAGAATCTGGGGGCTGACGGTGTGAGTCCTGGTCTGGGTCTGAAAGGCTGAGAACCAGGCGGGCTGGTGTTCGAAGGCGGCCGAAGAGGGATGTCTCAGGTCGAGTGGAGGAAGCCGACGCACATCCTCTGCCTGATGGTTCTCCTGCAGCACGCAGCGGAGCCCATGATGCCCGTCCGCTCTGGGAGGGTGACCATCTCTACTCCGTCACCGATACAAAGGCTGAGCTCTTCCAGAGACACCCTCACACACACACACCCAGAACAGTGTTTTACCCACTCTCTGGGCATCCCTGCCAGTCGAGCTGATCCGTAAAATTAACTGCCACGCTTGGTAAGACCTAAAGCTGGGGGAAGCCTCAGAAAACATGGCGAGTATTTTGGCATTTATTCTGAGGTCCATGGGATGTCATTGGTCCCCCTCTCCCCCTTCCCTTCAGGGAGAAGGAAACATTTCTATATTTCTAGCTCTTGGTACAGTAAAATTTTCCCCACAGTTCTTAAATGAGTAAGTGAATGAACAAAGGAATAGATATGTCCCATCACATTTGATATATGCATACAAAAGTATGTATATGTGTGTGTGTGTGTGTGTGTGTGTGTGCGTGCTGTCCAGAAAAAATCCAGCCATAAATGCCTCTATTTTTCATATCATATGGTTGGATACTTTCTAGACAACCCTTAAAAATATATATTAAAAATATATATATAGGTATATGTATTTGTGTGTGTGTGTATATATATATTTGTGTGTGTGTGTGTGTATACAGACACACACACACACACACACACACACACACGTGTGACTATGACCTTTGGTTTCCACCTTCCCACACATGGTGCTTATTAACATGGAAGAATAACTGGGGTTTGACAGAAGCCAAGTTTTACTGCAAGCAAAGCAGTTAGCGCATATTTCACCTTCTGGAAGTATGCCACGCGGGCTTCACGAGGGACAGGCCAGTTCCTGGAGAAGCATTTAGCTGTTAAAAGAACCTGACGTTAGATTTAAACTGACTGATGAAATGGCACCTGATTTGCTTACTGCTAGAGAGTCTTTGGTAACTTTCGGAAAGGCCCGATTTTCTTATTTTGCTATTAATAGGCAAATCAATGGATTAAGAAAGGGCTGCTGGGGGTCCTAACTGCAGAAGCATGAGATGCTCTTAAATTCTATAGCATTTCAATAGAATGCCTGCAATGCGTCATAACAGCATCAGAAAAACTATACAGGAACATGAAAACATGCTTATTGTAAATTCCAAATGGACAACAAAGCCACATATGGAATTGTGTAAATGACTTTATGTTTATGTAAAAATACGCCTACGAAAAACGTGGGAAGTAGTTGACATCAAAATTTTAATGGCGGTTTTATTAAGATAGTGAGACCATAGTTAATAAAAAATAAAAACAGCTAAATTTTCTTGAGCATGTGCCTGGCATTCTGTTCAGCAGCATTTTATGTGGGTTATCTTATTTAACCTTTGTAATAACCCCATGAGGTGAGTGCTCAGTGGGGAATGAGGCTGAGGAAACTGGCTGAGAGAGGTCCAGTGGGTTCCTGAGAGTCACAAAGATAATACGTTAGTCAGCATAGGGTAAGGTATGCTGTGTGACCAATTCTCAAATCTTAGTGATCTTACAAAGTGAAGGCTTATCTCTGAGTCATGTCATGCAGAGGATGCCTCTCCTTAATGGTTCTACTTGAAGAATGACTTAGGGATCTTGGATGTCCTTATCTTGTAACTCTGTGCTCTCAAACTTCTTATGTTCAGCCATGCAGAGTTTTGTACAAACGCAAGTTTCCTGTACTCTGTTCTCCAGCTGGCTTATTTCCTTACTCAATGTCTTAGAGATCTTTCCAAAGATTAACATGTAGATCGATACCATGTTCTTTTTTTTTTTAACACAACTTAGCATTCCTACTCTCTTATGCATTTCCTAATCATTTGTAATGAAGTCATTTTTCATTTATAGTAGTTTTATAGAACATTTAAAATAGCAGTAGACAAAATAGTCATAATAGCAACTTATTCAGGGACAGTTTATGAAGTGCCAGTGCTATGTAAGTTTTCATGCATTATCTTATTTAATCCTCTTGGTGACCGTGGTGTGGGAGTTACTATTGTACTTACAGATGAGGAAACCGAGGCTTAGCTGGATTAAGTAACTTGGCTCAATATATTCAGCACGTGGTAGAGCCAGGATGTGGATATAGACTTAACTTCCTTTAAAGACTGTTCTTTTAACCATTACTCCTTAATGTTTCTAAGTATTTTTCAAGGCTTATTGTTTATAAGACCCAGTAGACACTATTGACTCCTATTCAGCAATAAGAGTGATGAGATGAGAATTTAAATGATGATGAACTGGTTTAACAACCACAGAGGACAGAGTTAAAGAAACGTTATGGGGGAGTGACTGGCTAAGTGCCTCAGGAGTGGCTTGGATAATATTTTTTCTTTTTTCCAGCATTTGTACTGAGCTCTGTGGACTGAAAAGTTAGTATCAGAGTCTATAAATTTCCTTTAAGTTGCTCCAGGATAGGATCCCTTAGCTTTGCTTAGTACAAGAGGAGCTAACTCAGTCTCTTATTCTGTGCCTTTTTCTTTCTATGGAATAGTATTTAGATTCCCTGTTAATCTGGTGGCCCAGCACCAAACCCTGATATTATTTCCTTGCTATATCAGTTATGATATTTTTACTTTGCAAATTAAAAAAAGTCAATTTACACTAGCTTAAATGAACAAGAAAATTTATTGACTCATGTAACTAAGTAGTTCAGAGACATTAGCTTCAGGCATGGTTTGATCAGGGTGTTGGCTATCTTTTGTGAGTTATCTGGGTTTTATAATGTGTCAGTTTGGTAAAGTTGAACTGAATTTTCCAGAATTCCCCTTCCTGTATGATTTTTAAAAAAAACTAAGGTGGATCACAAAAGATTTAGAGGTCAGAAATGAATCAGCTGCCATTGATATTAGTATTATTTTTATACTCAAAAGTTCAGAGAGTCAAGACAGGCTCCTGAAGTTGGGGAGTGCATTGGTTATCCTATTTCACAATCACATGCTCTGTCGCTGATCCTGAAGCTATGTCAGGGTGCTGGGCCCAGAGGAATTTCCAGCCTGGGGGTGAACGTGGGCTGCCAATTCAGGCTCCCTCTCCCTGCTGGTGAGTCTTTTCTGGGAACCCTGATTGCCCTTTGGTTTGGAAGATGGGCAGACCATGCAGTCACCTCAACGATGTTCTATTCATGTTGCACTGCACTCCTGGGCTTAGGTTCGGGATTTCCATCCCTTCCATCCCAGGGGGATTCTTGTCTCCTTGAAAGAGTGATGTGCTCAAACCGGGTTCTCAGGTATGAATCAGCCCAAGGGATGTACTGGAGGGTCCGTTCAGCTGTCTCGAGTGACTTGCCTCCCTTAAGCAAGACACTGGACGCGGCAGAAGCTGAAGGAACATCGTGGAGGCCAAGGTGGTTGGGCATGAAGATGATCTCCATTCTTCTCCTGTTGATGGCAATGACAGTAATACTATCACTCTCTTTAACATTGATTGAGGCCTTATTACGTGCCAGGCATTGTGCTAAAAGCACCTGATCTTCATGTCAGCCCTGGAAAGTAGGTTCTATTGTTATTCCCATTTTACGGATGAGTTAACGGAGGCTTAAGAGTTTGTGTAAGACCACATAAGTAACGTGTTGGACTCAGGTTTAAACCCAGGCCGTCTAACTCCCTACCCCCCTCCTCCTCCAGTAAGCACGCTCCACAGATGGCCTTGCATGCACGTGCGTGTACATGTGTGTGGGGGCACACATATGTGTGCAGGCCTGGGTGGCAGGGCAGTTAGTGCACAAGCAGGAGAGAGGAAATAGGATCTTTGCTGTGTGTGGGCACTGTGACCGCAGCCAGTCAGAGCGCTGGCCTGTTCCAGCTCACTTTTATGTTTTTATTTAGAAGCTTCAATACCAGAGCCGATGGCAGAAAATGTGCAGTAAAACGCAGGGAGGCCGCTGGGTAATGGCCCCTGTGAAGTGTTAATTGCCTGTTGCGACGTGGACTTTGTCGATGGCAGGGATCTGAGCTATTGACAGGCCCTTACTCATTTTGGACCCACGAAGCGGGCTCCTCCTCCGAACAGGCTTCCAATCAGTCACGCTTCCCTGGGCCCGCCGAGCAGCGCAGTCAATAAGTCTGCTCGCTGCTGCCTTAACCCTTTGCAGCTGGCCGTGTGGCGTGTGGGGCTGGCTCATCCGGGGGCCTGGTCACCGGGGAGCTTCCAGCTCGTCCGACAGTCACGTTCCCCGAGAAGCGCTGACTCTGTGCCGTGCACCGAGGTGTGGGCTTCGCCTGCATTTTCTCTGCTGCTTACCACTCGGACAGGCAGGCGGCCTCCGTCCGTATGTCAGGAGCAGCCTCGGCTCAGAGAGGTGGAGTGAACGGCTTGGCTCTTGTGGGCTAAATTGTGTCCTTCCAAATTTGTAGGTTGAGGTCCTAACCTCCAGTACCCTAGAGTGTGAGCTTCTTTGGAGAGAGGATCTTTAAAGAGGTGATTAAGGTTAAATGATGTCATCGGGGAGGTCCTAATCCAAGATGACAGTGTCCTTATAAGAAGAGGTTAGGACGGACAGAGGGAAGACCATGTGAAGATGTAGGGAGAAGAGAGCCACCTGCCAACCAAGGAGAGAGACCACCGAAGAAATCAGGCTGCGGGCACCTTTACCTTGGGCTTCCAGCCTCCAGAACTGTGAGAGAATAAACTTCCGCTGCCCGAGCCGCCCAGTGGCTGGTAATTCGGTACGGCGGGGCTAGCACACACACTGATACAAATTCCAACCACCGGCCGGGGTACGTGAGAGTATCCCAGAAGAAGGGCTCGGAGAGAGGAAACGCTTGGAGCCAAAGGAGCGTTCCTGGAGAAAACGGTGTCCTCGGGCCTGAGCACGCCACACCGCTGACACGGCCTGCTCTGCCTTTTGAAGGACAAGACCTCTTGGGTTACTGTGCATGGAGAATGGAGGATCGGGGTGGCTGCGAGAGGGAGCAGGGGGACTGTGGGGCCTCTGCGTACCAGGCAAGGGAGGGGCGTGGCTCGACTGAGTGTGGGGGCCTCGGGGAAGGAAAGAGGTGAACAGACTGGAAACAGATTTTGGAGATGGAATTGCCAGAACCTGCTGGTGGATTGGAAGTGGTGGTGACAAGGAAGGGGCTGACAAGTGACAAGGGCGGTGCCTTGGTTTCTGGCTCGAGCAACCCAATCTTTGCAGGAGCTGTCTCCCAAGGGAGAGGCATGAAGAGGAATCAATCCGGGTGGCAGATGGCTGTTTGCTTTAAGTGGCTGTCCCCTGTCTGGGGCCAATGGATTGAACGAAGTTCGTGGGAATCTGCTTCTTTGCCCACACCGCATGCACACGTTTTACGTGAGTTTTACGTGAACCGGAAATGACGTCGCTGCCTTTTCTACTTCAGGACCAGACTGTATTTTGATAAATTTCCTAGTCCCCCTCACTCAAAGCCCTGTAACTAGTCCTGATCCCCCTGCCCATATGCCTTTGACATTTACGTGGCTCGTCTAACTTCTATGTGAAGTGTATGTTTTATTGTATATGATTTATAACAAAATGATCATTTGAGCCTCTTAAAGGGTACAATTCAGGGGCATTAAGCACATTCATAATATTGTACAACCATCACCGCTATCTAGTTCCAGAACTTTTGATTTCCTCAAAAGGAAAGCCTGTACCCGTTATGTGGTCACTCCCCATTCCCCTAACCCCTCTGCTCTGGCAACCACTCATCTGCTTTCTGTCTCTATAGATTTATCTGTTCTCAACATTTCATATAAATGGACTCATACCCTGTGTGGCTTTTTGTGTCTAGCTTTTTCATTTACATCCATGTTTTCAAGGTTCATCAGCATGTATCATCTATGCTGTAGCGTGTATCAGTACTTCCTTCCCTCTTTATAGCTGAATAACATGCCGTTGTGTGCATATACCACATTTGGTTTATCCATTCATCAGTTTTGGGACATCTGGATTGCTTTTACCTTTGGCTACTATGAAGAGAGCTGCTATGAACACGTGCACAGATTTTGGTTTGGATATCTGTTTTCACCTCTTTCAGTTCAGAGTAGAACTGGGTCATATGGTAATTCTATGTGTAACCAATGGAAGAAGCTATATAAGGCTGCACTGGTTCTATATATTGAAGGTAGCTGTTAATTCCCATTTTAGAGAAGAGGAAACAGAGGCCCAGAATGGCCTCAACTACCACGTACACATTGTTGACTCTCAAAGCTTTAACTCCTGCTGAATGTCCTCCATGGTCCTTTTCTGTCTGACAGCACCCCAAATGAAGTGTGTCTGCAATAGAACATGCCGCCTCCTTCCCTCCAGCCCTGTAATAGCTGCACTTCCTAGTTCCCATCTCCGTGAATGAATGCCACCACCATCTCACCAATCTTCCGCTGGCCATCACCTTTGGCCTCTCGAGGTATGGTGCCATTGTTAACTGTGTGACTGTGGGCAAGTTATCAATCTCTCTATGCCTGTTTTCCTTATCCAGAAAGTGAGGGGCAATCTCACTGGGTTGTGTGAGAATCGAGTGAGATCTCTCTCTTTCTCTAGGGAAGGATAGTAAAGGGTATTGGACATTGGACATCAAGATCAATCTATCCATTGATCTGTTTTGATTAGTAGCCATCCATATCTCTACTTCTATTTCTATGTCATCTCTATGTCTATCTATCTATCTATCTATCTATCTATCTATCATCTCTCTATCGATCTGTCTTAGCAAGGTGTCTGACCCATGCTATGAGCTCAACACATTGTTATTCATATGGGCATGTTTTGTGTAAGACGTGTTTGCATTCTGTGGAACTGCTGTTTCACGGAATGCATGTGAGGAAACAGTGAACCATAGCAATGCAGCATCAGCGATACCTCAGTTCTATGGAATCAGTGCTCCGGTGAGGGCCGGGAATTGCCACAATTAACAAATGCCCCAGGTGATTTTGACGCTCGGCCAAGTTTGGAAACCATGGCATTCAGCTAATTATGTTCTGTTATTAGTAAATGGCTTAACTACATAGATTGGTAATGAACCTTCCGATAGGTCTCAATTTCTTCTCACTATTTCTGTCCAACTGCCTTCTGTTGAACTGCTTCGGTGGGACAACCTTTCCTACCTGGCTTTATTGAGCTGTGTCTTTGCTGTCAGGACTGAAGGCATCTGGATGTTAAATAAACAGCTTCATTCACTGAGCCTTCCTGGGCTATAATGCTGGGCACGCTGTGACTTACTTTGGCCTGTCCTTTGGAAAATGTGGCTAATCCTGACCTGTCACAGGTTTTGTGCAAAGCCTAGATTCAGAAGGTATTACTGATGAAGGGAGATGTTAACTAGTGTTTCAAGGAAACAAATATTCTGTGTGCAAATGAGCTTGGAGGACACGGGGTTAAACAGTAACCTGAGTCCTTTTTCTGCAGGACTTCCCCGAGCCTTGACCATAGTTATGGGCTCTGGGTATTCTCAAGTGCGAGTGAGCTACAACGTCAAGTGACTCAGACTGGAAAAGCAGAGAGGCTGGCCAAAGGGAAGGGTTTCTGACGCCCTGATCTATTTTGTCAGAGACAGAAATGAAGTCTAGAGGAAGGCTTGCTGAGGCTCTGTGCCGAGGAAGGCATCAACATGGGCAAGTGATGGGGTCGTGGGAGGGATTGAACATTGAACATCCGAGACCTGTCCATTGATCCATTTTTATCAATATCCATCAATATCCTTATGTCCCTACTATCTGGCTCTGCAAAGAACCACATTGACTTTTAATGAAGGCCTGCCGGACTTTCTAATGAGCCAGGAACTAGGGCTGTCACCATGTCAGCTGGCTCCAGTGTCATATAGATGTGTCAGCCACACCCCCTCTCATGTCGAATTGTACCTACATCCATCTTTAACATTATGAGCCACTTGAGGGCAGGGCCTGTGTCTTATTTTTCTCTCTCTTCCCACCCCCTAGTACAGTGCCAGACACAAAGCTCGTGTTGGTCGGTGTTTGTTTGCCTGCTCCACCTGGACACTCTGTTTTGTAGGAAGGGAAGGGAGAGGGAGGCAAGGAAGGAAGGAAGAAAGTTTGAGAGGTAAGGCTGCTGGTGGATTCTCAGGGGCTGGAGGGAAGCAGGAGAGGGCTGTATGGCCCCAGGGCTTCACAACCACTTCTATCCAGATTGTTACCACTAGAGAGCACAGCGCACCTAGGAAGGAGGTCTGCCCAGCCTGGCGCTGGCCCAGCCGTCTCTGCTCGGCCCCCACCCCCTCCACTCCTGGCAATACCCCAGCGGGCAGTGGGGATTTGGACAAGGCTCAGCTCTGCCTCAGACACTTTGCAATCTTAGGCCTAATTAAAACACCACAGACGGTTTGAACCCCGCATTAAAATTTGATGAGGAATTGATTAGCCAAGCAAACAGGAAATTTAGCCACGAGTGAAGGCAATGTTTGCTCAAATGTGTAATGAGGCCCCCAGGGGATCTTTGTGGGGACCACAGTCAACGTCTGGAGCCACTCCTGCTCCTTGATTTTATCTTCCCCATGTTTCCCTTCCCTCAAAACATCCCGGGAAGCTTCCCAAAGGGAACAGAGAACTGGAAAAGTTTGGGTTTGACTCAAAAATGTCCTTTGCAAACCCAAGGAACTCTGCAATCCTCAACAGTGCATTGGAACGATAGCACAGGAAGGAGGCAGACCTGGGTGGTATAGTCCTTTGACAGCCGATGTCCTTAGTTGGAAATACTTGACTGTAGTCACTGAGTACCTCTTATATGCCAGCTACTTGCTAGACCCTGGAGGTAGATGGGTGTGCAAAATAGTCGTGGTCCCTGCTTCCGTGTGGTGTGTGTAAATGAGTAAGTATTAGTATCTTATCACGTGGGGTTGTTGGATGAATTAAATGAGAAAACATACACAAAACACAGAGGACAGGGCCTGCATATATTGCATATACGAAGGTTCTTCTACACCTTTCCTCCCCATAGCCTGGGTGTGAAGTCTACCAAAACTTTGAATTTTTCTCCTACTCAGTTGTCTGCAAGTGACATGGCTTGATAGTCACTCACTCACCTGTTCACTGCCGGGGCAGGTGGTACCTGAGGCCGAGTGAGGGTAAAGCAAGGCACACGCCTGATCTACTTCTTGGAACTGGAATCGGGTCAGACATTTTATCAGAAAGGTAAAATAGAAGGAATTCTGAGGTCATCTGGGGTCAGGGGAAACCCTGATTGAGAGTGTGACTTTAAACATTAGCAAGAAACACCGGAAACAGAAACATTCCTTTGGGCATGGCTGGGATTTCTTAACCAGAGAAGAGAGGAACCTGGAGTGGTGTTTCTTCTTTCCAGGCCTTCAGGGGGACATTTTACCCTAAGAGTGGCGATGTGCCCCTGGCTTCTCCCTCTTCATCATCCCCATGTCCATCCCAACACTCACTGTCACCCATTCCCACTCCTGTCCCCATCGCCACCCCTTGCCATCCATTCCCTGCACTGCCACCAGCGTCACTGGGGATCTCACCATTCTCTTGATCACAAAATATCACCATCATTGGTTTGGCACATGCAACCACATTTGGGTGGCCTTTTTCTTTATGTTTATTTTTTATTCATGGGCTCATAAATAAGTTTGTCATGGTCTTTAAATTTCTAGGATAATCCTCATTCCTTAGTTCTAAGATGCATAATCCCTTACCGCATCGCATATGTTTTACTGTCTCTGAATTTATAATGTATCCTATAAAAAAAGTCAAAAGACAATTTACAGCCACAGGTAGAAGAGACTTGTGACTGTCTTGTCATTGCCTTATCATTCTCTTAGAATAATAGATCATTGGATTTTCAAAGATGACAGAGTCTGGGATGACTAATTCCTGTGTACCATTCAGATACAAAATTTCTAACTAAAGCAATGGCTGATTTCCAAGTGTAGCTAGCTGTTCAAGTTCCTTTAATAGGGAGTTCCATTAAGGGAAAAGCAAAAGTTTGAGTTTACCACACAGCAAGTGTTGACAAAACCTTGATATTCTTCATATCAAGTCACTCATAAAGTTCCTAAAAACAGCCAGAATTGGAGGCACAGAATTAGAGGAAGCAGAATGTCACCCTGATGCTTTGTGTAACTACTAGTGGCCAGAAAGATTCATTCAGAAGACCCTTTGGGCACTGTTATATGATTACCAATTATTTTGTTACTATGAATTGTATATTTTTCATTTAATTTTATAAATGTCTATTGCTGATCTCTGAGAAATTTATAGATTGGTATATATTTATTTTATATCTTGCTACCTAATAAAATTATAGTAGTTTTTCAAATTCTTTAATTTCTTATTTTATGTTCTCCAAATTTACATTTTAAAATAATACTTATTTCTGTTTCTTAGTTTATTGCATTGGCTAGACCTTCCATCAGAACCACTGTATTCAGAGTTTCTAATATTTATTGAATCAATTTAGTCATTCTAGATGGTTAAGTTTTCTAGAAAATTACCTACAGTGTTTTTTCAAGACCTTCGGTATAGAGCTGTACAGCACTTTCTCTATTAATTTAAAATCTCCCTCACATCCTCTTTTTCCTTTTTAAATGTATATAACCCAAATGCTAGGGTCTCATGAGGATCACGGTATCATTAGGAAAAATCCTGCCTATTGAAGGCCCCCAGTTGCCATCTGATTGGGTCCATGCATGGGTCCCCCTCATTTCCTGCTGCTCAGACCAGCCAGGGTAGAATGTGAAGTCCTATTTATTTTCAGATCCTACCTCCCAGGGGAATCACAGTGACTATTTTGGAGAACAAAATCACAGTCCTTTTTCTATGCATATACAATCTGCATAAGTATAATTTTAGTTTTACACAGCTGAGATTATATTATACACTGTTTTGTAAACCCATTTTTTTCAGTATGTTCTTCAATGATTTCTTAACATTCTACATACAATATGGATGAGCCATATGCTATTTACTCACTTCCCTGTTGTTTTAGAGTCAGGTTGATCCATTTGTTTGCCACCATAAGTAATTTTATCATGAACATTTTTGTAAATAAATATTTGTTCATATTTCCAATTTTTTTAGGAAATTCTTAAGTATGAATAATTTCGGCATCCTTGATACATATTGCCAAATTACCCTTTAGGAATTTGAACTAATTTATACTCCCACCTGCTGTGTATGCATGTTTAACCTGCTCAACTGTCACTGATACTGAGTTTTCTTTAATCTTTGCAAGCGTAATAGATTACAAATTAAATCACATTGCTGTCTTAATTTTCATTCCTTGGATTGTGAGTAGGCTGAACCTTTTAAAATGTCTTTATTTGCCATTTATAGTTCTTCTTATGTGAACTTCCGCCTGTCCTTGGACTGGGTTTTCCCCATCTTCTTATTGCTTTTAAGAGTAATCCAACCCTTAGGAGAACCTTCAGAATAATAACTCACACGTGTTGGAAATGTTTTTCTCAGTTTGTTGTTGATTTTTTAATTACTGTAGTTTAAGTCTATTCATTTTTTCGAGATGTATTTCTCTGTTGGAGCCATCTGTTCCACCTGGCTTCAGGGTGGGGGGAGTCTCTTTATCTGCCCAGGTAATAATAGTTTCAAAAGGTGAAAGGGAAAAGGAACACTTCCTCCCCCTGATTTATGCTCATGCAGTGAGTATCTCACTGCAAAACTGCCTGGACCCCGGATATATTTTAGAACTTTCTTCAGTGATCCTCCTCTCTCTCTCTCTCTCTCTCTCTCTCTCTCTCTCTCACACACACACACACACACACACACACATTCATGGTGCTCATACATAGCAGACAACAATGAAGCTTTCAGGTTATAAACAACAGAAATCAACTTTGGCTAATTCAGGCAAAAGGAAATCTTTTGGAAGGATAATTGGGATCTCAGGATTATTTCCAGTTTTATTTTTAATTTCTTGAGGAGCCTCCATACTATTTTCCATCCTCACGTCTTTATTTTAATTTCTATCAGATTAATACATTGCCAAAGAGCAACTTCCAAAGGCTCTAAGAAACATAACAATCAGTGCATAATAATGTTAATAAATAATTTTATTGATGGAAAATTATTTTTAGCGATATGCCAATAGAAGAATACTTCCTGATTTCTGTCTCTTGGTACTATTATCTTTTTCACGTGTCTCTGAATAGCACGATAGGCTGGGAAGCTTTTCCGGAGCCCTACAATGGGTGGGGCACAGATGACTAATGTGAATAGTGTTTAGTTTCATGCGCTCTACATAAAGGACCATGCTGGGAACTACACAACGTGCTTTTATCAGGGAGGAACTGTTTGACTTGCACTGGTATTTTTTGATGACTGTTTTCTCAGTCGATAAGCTTCTGCCTTTCTGTTTGCCAGCCTTTGTTGTATGTATAGCCCCATGCCACGAGAAGCCTCTTGTGTCACCAGCATGCTTCAGTATAGAACATTCAGCATCGTGATTGGCTAATTGGTCGGACCGTAGATGATTTTCCACCAAGAATCCCTGACGTAGTTTTGCTCCACTTCTCAGCAAAGATTTAAGAGGTCAGGGGTTTAGAGACTTCTCCAAGGCATTGTTACTTTGACAAGATCTACCAGGGTAATTGACTAGTCTGCACTTGGTATTATCATAAATAATTAAAAGAAAGCTACACTTATCAAAACAAATGCACCAAGCAGTGTGCCTGTTTTGCTGAACTCATGTTCAAAGGGATTAGAAAGATTTAGAAATTAAACAAATCTGTCTTTGGACACTACCCTCAAATCAGTGATTGAATATTGATCTGCGTCCTAGAGGAAATGACATAATAAATAACCGTGGTTTAATGAAACATTGTAAGGGAGTGGGGCAACACAACTGGGTTAAAATCCTGGTCCTCTCCTTATACATGTGCACATATGCGGTAAGGTAGTAATGCCCAGCGTTCAAGAGAACTGTGAAATGAGAGACTGTATGAGCAAACACTTTGTAAATTCAATCATGGTATGTAGATGTTACATGCTTTTGCTGTTAAGTGTGATATACAGCCCACTTCTCCCTTCCCTCTTCCTGGTCTCTCTCTAAGGCAGGGTTTGTCAACCTCAGCACTACTGACGTTTGGAGATGGGAGGGGACCTGTGCATCGCAGGATGTTCATCACCACCCCTGGTCTCTATCCACTGGATTCCAGCAGCATCATTCCAGTTATGAGAACTGAAAATTTCTCCAGCCATTATGTCCCAGAAGGACAAAACAGATCTTGGTTGGGGTCCACGGCTCTCAGAGTAGGGGAATTGCTGAACAGTTCCTGGAAGTTCTGCTTTACTAGTTAGTGAAATCTCTATGAGTTAAAAATGCACACACTCATTCTTTGCAGTTCTTTCTGCCATTCCCTGCTGCTGGGTGGGTGTATCAGTCAGATGAGACCTAGTTATAGTGTGGTAACAAACACTCCCCAAATCTCAGCGGCCCAAATGTAGCAAATGCTTTTCTTGCTCACCCTGAATGTACTTTTTTTCATGGTGAATATGGCTGTCTTCCACAGTGTCGACACTTTGTGACCTGGGCTGATGACGAAGTCTCCGTGGGACAATGAGACATTGTCAGCCTGTGCTCGGGGGAAAGGAAAGACATGGCAAATTAGGAACTGGCTCCTACAGTTTCTACTCAGAAGTGACCGGTTACTCCTGCCTGTATTTCAGCTCAATGGCTACTCTTGACTTCAAGGGCAGGGCTATTTAACCGCCTCCCAGAGCGGGACCGCACCGGTCACATGGCCAAGTTCAACCTCAGTGGGAAGGGCATCATTCTCCCCTAGGAAGGGCAGTGAATATTTGGAAGAATTATACAATCTACCAGTCAGTCATACAGGTATTGTGTTCTACAGATATTGCTATTTTCCTCCTACGTTTTCCTCAACTTTCTTCTTCCATGAAGCAGCCTGAGGGGGTACATGGAAGAGGTACGTAAGTTCCCACAACGTACATTCTGCTTTGGGCCTCTCGGCCGTCATTTCTGGTTTTATTAAAGTTCTGTGTTGCGGTGTGCGGTGCACGTGCTGCTGGAATAAAGGATCGCTTTGGGTCTGTCTTGGTTACCAGAAAAACTACTGTAATATTGTTAAAATAAAGACATTAAAAGCAAAAAAAAAAAAAAAGGATCGCTTTGATACAGCTTTGCTTTTGCTCAGATTTATAGCTCACGTAGGAACTCCACCGAGGAAGCCTTCTAAGGATTTCAGGCACCGCGGGCCAACATCCATCTGCAATCTTTGCCGGGTGTCACAACATGCTTGGTGAAAAAGTCAAGTATTTTGTTCGTCATTTACTTGGTGTGTTACTATAATGACAGTCACCGGGTTGGGCTGATTTTTGTCACTAAATGATGGAGACTGTCTGTTGCTTAACCATCCAGCATAACCTGCCTCCCTGGTGGCACAGATGGAAGGTGTCAGAAATCCCACCACCCTAGCAGTGGCCCTGTGGAAATGACTCTCACAGTGAGGCTGAGAGTCAACACATGCATGCCAGCTGAGGTTCTAAACCTGGATGCACAAGCCACACTGGCCTCTTCAGGACACTGGGTCAGATACTGAGGCGAACAGTCACATTTAATGATTCCCAAAGCACTTTCACACCTCCTGTCTTCCCCAGAAATGCGTCTTCTTCTCTGCCCACCTGGAGAGCTCCCATACGTCCTTTAAGAGCCCATTTAGAGGTGAGCTCTGTGGTGTTTCCCTGACTGCCCCCTGCCCCAATATAGAGTTGGTTGTTCCGTCTCCTGTGTTCTCACAGTAACACCCACCTCTACTGGTCTGTGAATTCTTGAGATGAAGAAGATTGCCCTGCTGGTCTTTGTATCCCAGGAACTCACCCCTTTGCCTGGCATTGGGTGTGCATGTGGGAATGCGGCTGGATTTCTGGCCAGCTCCCTTTCATTCTTACCATGGCGCTGTAAGCCATACAAGGAAATGGGGAGTTACAGAGATTTTTGCGTTTGCCCCAAGTCTTATGCTGCCAAGAGATGCCCAGGGCACAAACACACCTCTCCTCACGACACTTCTATCCTCTGCATCAACATTTGCGGACTGACCTTCAGTTCGTGGGAGGCTGGTTGAGCGTGGAGCAACCTCAGGGCACTTGATTTTTCCTTTTGTTTTTCTAGTAAAGCTTGAATCTTTCAGGCACTGGTTTTAGTCTTGTCCAGGAGACCGTGATTGGATGCAGTTTTAGCTGTTATAAAGCACCGTGTGATATGACTTTGTGACCAAGAGCTCTGTTTCTGGTGTCAGAAAGATCTAAGTTCGAATCCCAGCTCTTCCACTTACTCCTATTAGCTGTGTGGCTTTAGGTGAGATACTTAGCCTCTTTGTGCCTCAGTTTCTTCATCTGTGAAAGTCTTAGTAGTACCCATCTCATCAAGTTATTTTTAAGAATTACATGAAATAAAGTATGTAAAAGATTTTCGCACATTGCGTGTATTAAACACTGAATAATTATTATTTCTACTTCTCAAACAGTATATTTGATTTTCTCTTGGTGTGTTGGGTCTTTCCTTCCTGCATTTAGCATGCTTTGTTGACTGTCTTTTCTACCACCTGCTGATGTCAGAAAGAATCCTCAAAGTAACAGCAATAACTGCATGATGAATATCACTTCTCGAGAGCCTGGCTCATCGGAGGCATCATCCATTGGTCAATATCAATAAAGCCTTAGTCAATAATCAATTGCATGCATTATTTCATTTAAGCCATATGAGGGAGACCTCTTCTCCCCATTTGAGAGAAGAAAAAATTGACTCCCACAGAGGAGAATGAGCTGAGTGGTTTGGGGAAGAATGGATTGAAGCAGGGTGTGACTAGACCGCTGCGGGAGGGGGCAGCAGAGACGTCCGGTCGCCTGTCCGGGCCACATGGTGTATAAGAAGAGGAAGGGCGCCACCCCTGTGGGGGCCAGGGGCTCGTGTTTTCTTGACATGATTTTTACTGGTTTAAGGGAAAGAACAAAGCCCTCGCCCCAGCTGACGCCCCGGGGAAGCAGGGAGTTACTGAGGGTCAAGAGGCTTTGGCAGCGAGACGCGGCTCCTGCCGGCCAGTTCCCTTCCGGGGAGGGGAGGGTAATTCAGGGGGACAAAGCAGTTCAGAAGCCACCAGAGGGAGTCAGTCCTGTTCTGCCTCCTCAATCAACTAGCGAACGGAGCGGTGGTTAGCAGGGCCGGGAGCGAGCCTGGCTGTCGGTGCCGCCGAGGCACGAGCAGAAACGTAAAGCTCAGTTGTCCACGCGAGACCACGCGGGACGTAAGCCCAGCAGACGCCCATGTCGAGTGCCCACTGGGTGCCTGGCATCTTCCTGACCCAATTTCATGAATTCCTTCAGTAAACCTAAGAGTTAGGAACTGTTGTTGTCCCTATCCTTCAGCTTGAATAGTTTATTGAGCATCAAACATGCTTCCAGGAATTCCATGTGTCAAGCCCGTGCTGAATGCTGGGGGTGCAGCGGTGAACAAGACAGCCAGGGCCTTGGGGTTCAGAGAGGTCAAGTCACTTGCACAGCTGAGGAAGCAGTGGAACTGGGATGTGCCCCTCCGGAATCTGAGGTGCTGGCCCAGCTGGACCCCCTGTCCTTTCTTCAGTCCAGTTGCCACATGCAGACACCAGCAGTCCTGGGAGGGCCAGGGACCAGGCTGAGACTGCTGAGGGGGGTGTGGGCAGGCCGACCACCTCCACTCGGCGTTCCTAGTGCTGGGGGATGTGTTCCTGGCTCTTGGCTTTTTGCAAATGCAAAAAAAGCACAGGTTTCCTTCCCCATTTCCACTTGTTTCAAAAGATGTCCCTGCACACCAGATAGTAAAAATGTCTTCTGAGTTTCTGCCATTGCAAGTGAGTGTTCAGTGGACAAACCATCCCAATGCTGGAGGGGGGTCAGCCCGTCTCTGGGCCCTGCAGGGCAGGCCACGGGCAGGATTGCAGACCGACACCCGTCGTCAGCAGGCTCGGCTCAGTGTCTCCTACGTGGTCTTCTGTCCTGGGTGAGCCACTTGCACCAGGCCTTTGCATCCTTCATCGTGCGCTTTCCACCAGCCTCTGCTTCCCGCGCAGATTCCGATTGCCAGGGCCCGGGGCGGGGCCCACTAACAAGCGCTCTGGTGACACCGATGCTGTGGGGGTCTGTGTGCCACACTGTGCGTAGGAAGGAGTTAGGCCAGTATGTCCACGCTGGTTTTCCCATGCTCAGCAAGAGGCTTCCTCTGACCACGTCCCACAAGTTTGGGAGATGTTAGATTCAACAAAGTTAAATGAGCTTCTTTGCTGCAGGACTTCTCAGAACCTTTAATGTGTTAATCTGCGTGTCTCTCTCTGGGACTTCGATTCTACAGGCAGTTTCCCAACCTTATTTTACCAGGAAACCCTAATCTTCTCCTACCCCCGCCCCAAGAGTACCCATATTCATCAGTGTTCTTTGTGACAGAGTTGAGGTCCCCTGGCTCTGGGCTTCCTCATTCTGGAAGCTCGGTGCTCTCTACGTCAATGCTTTTCTTCCCTGCTTCCTCTTCCTCCAGCCTCTGCATGTGTTTCCTTTCCTCGCCCGGAGATAATTCATTAAAGTACCTCTCCCACTCCCTGCCTCCTCCTTCTGATACACCTTTCCACCTCCTAACACCCCGACTAAAAAACACCATCAATATTTCATAAACTCACAGTGACAAATTTATTTTAATGTGGTCCACTGAGAGCCGGAGATTGATTGGCCCCTCAGAAGCATGACACGTTTCAAAGCAGGATATTCATGGTGTGTTTTAGTGCCTACATTAGTCAGAGCGGAGCCGAGCCCGGATTTATCATCGTTATGACTTCCTCGGTATCTGTTCTCTTCTAGCCACTGGCAGCACGTCTCTGAATGCTCTCTATTGATTGGTTTTGTGTCTTTAAAACATGTAGGCCAGGGAGGCACGGGGTGGGTGGGTGGGGCGGGGCTTGGGTTGCCGTCACATGGAGCCCAGCTTGCTGGAGTTTCTGCATATTGGTAGCCTGTGTTTAGGTGAAGCTGCCTGGAATTCTTTTGGTTTTCCCTCAAGAGGGTATTGGAGGGAGAGGGTTGACCTCTTTGGTTCCCAAAGGGTATTAGTGATTGGAAAATGGGGCAGGAGGCATGGGGGCTCTTCTGCCAGCTGCTACTTTGAGAGCCTGTCCCTCTGGCTGGGGAGGTCATAATAGGTCACCCAAGGTTGAGATACTGACATCCAGGATTCTGATGACTGAAGACTTTGTGAGCTTTTCCTCTGCCATTTGGGACAGGCACAGTGCTCAGCCAGAATCATCTTCAAAAGTTAGGCAACACCTTCCTCCATAGATTAAATGGTATTGATTAGAATGGCAGGCAGCATTTGTTGAGCACTTACAATGTGCCAAGTATAGTGGGATATGCATTACAGACATGATCTCTTCTCACGACAACTCTGGGCGAAAGTTACTATTACTATTATTACTATGATTATTCTTCTTCTCATTTTGTAACAAGGAAACTGCCATGGATTAGAGAGGTTAAGCAGCTGGCTCAAGGCCATGCAGTGGGTAAGCGGGGCAGTAAAAATAAAGCCCCCGACACCTGACTTCAGACCCTGCTCTTAGCCGCTGGGCTTGACTGCTTTTCTAGATGCAGCAGTTGGGGAACTCACTGCTCCCTAATTGATGTGCTGTATCCAACACATCTCTGCTTATTCATTAGTGCGGAAGGCAAGGCCTCTCTTCAACAATACTCTCGGGTAATTTAATTTTGCACATGACTTTCAGAGCAAATAAGCTATTGTTCTTTTAAATTACCCCTGTTTCGCATTAATTCAGATCTCTCCAAATTAATATGAATTAATCAACCCCATCTTATTGCCATATCACTAAAAATGGCAGTAAATCGGACGTGGCACACTTGCCTTCAAGGCTCCCTTCCTCAGTGCTCACGTGGGCACAGGCCCTGCCCAGAAGGAGTTTATGTTCTGGAGGAAGAGACAGGTGTACGCACAGCTGGCCATCCCTGATAAGATTGGGGGACACCGTGTAATTGGAGAGTGGAGGACAGGACGGTGAATTCTTACTGGAGACTTCCTTCTGAGAACTTATTCTGGTGAGGCATCAATTGTGCTGGGCCTGGAAAGATGAGAAAAGATTTCGAGAAGCCGAGATGGGTGTGCGGACACTCCGTTCAGGGGAGTGGTGTGGAAACATACTGTGTATACCAGAGACACGGTGCTGGAATGGCTGGAACATTAGAGAGAAACCCTCGGAGTTCATTCTTCCTTCTTGCACGGGGACGTACTAACGCAGTCCCTTCCCCCCACCCCCCTGGGTGCATAACGACGCATTAAGCAAAATGGCTGCAGAAACCAATCCTAGTCCCACTTGACTTCCATTAGAAAGTCAAAGATATTTATCTGTGGGAGGGAGAAAAAAAACTTTCCATCAGATTGAATGGAAGCATATTTACGAGAAAGGAGTTGAGGCAGCCAGCCGTTAATCCTGGCGGCTGCAGACAGCAGCCATCTCTGCTCAGTGGGGTGGGTGCACCCCCATGTAGCAGCCACCTTCCCCTAAAGCAAAGTTAGCCCCTCACTGCCATGGATGATAGAGCTTCTCTCATCTTGAGGGAACTTTTGACTTCATATTTACAGGGTCTGGAAGTTAGCTTCACCTGTGCCCAGGATGGAATAGGAGAACATTGCTCCAACAGCCAGCTCACCAGGGTTCCCAATTCCTGAGAATGTTTTCCCTCCTTCTTGTTTTCTTGGAGAAAGGAATGAAGGTCAGGGATACCTGCTTCTGCCTGGAATTTACTGTAATAGCCAACAAATCATGATCATTTCCAGGGAAGTCTTTCTAACTGGCGTCTGCAGACAACCTGCATCATAACCACCTGGGCTATTTATAGAAGTAGATTCCCAGGCCCCCCACCTAAGAACAATGGCATTTAAGTCTCCAGGGATGAGGCCCGAGATGTATATTGAAAACAACAACAAAACAACGAAACTACTCAGATTCTAATGCACAGGAATGCCATGCATAGTTGGACAGGTCGGCTCTGTATAGCACTGTGGGTGCCGTTCACGTCACAGTGGAGGGGACTGATGCTCCCTAGATTTGTGCAGTGCAAAACTTGCACAACTGTTCATAGTGGCTTTCTAGCACAGTCACTTTGGAGGGGATTAGCAGGTGCCAAGTTCTGCCTCTCCTTCTGCAGGGCAGGTCAGAGGTCCTTGGGGCTAGACCCCAGAATAGAGCTGCCACTCAGGCCTTGCACAAGCCTCATTCTCCAAAGGAAGACCCGGTAGGAGTGTTTATCTGTTAGCAAATGGTTGTGTAGATTTAGGCATTTTGGTAAGAGTCTTGATCACTACCTATAAGCTTGGCCTATCATCATGTAAATAAAATGTGTGACTGCTTATCAAGTACTGTTGGCTGGGGCCAGACCCCTATTAGGTCCATCCTCTTTCCTTTTTGCCTAGCATTTCTGTTGATTGGAAGTTACCACATATGAGGGCTGTCTGGAAAGTATCCAGCCACGTAACATGAAAAATAGAGGCACTTATGGCTGGATTTTTCCCGGACAGCCCTCGTACACCCTGACTCACAGGCTTGCTTTCAGTATTACACTCCATAGTCACAGCTGGATTCTGGTCCATAGTCACCCAAAACTTGAGTTTCTAGAAAATAAATGAGCTTTGATTTGCACATTTTGATTGTGCAACATTTTGAATTTTATTTATTTATTTTTTTGAGTAGTTCCCTGGCTGGGAATCGAACCCGGGCTGCAGCATTGAGAACGCTGGAACCTAGCCACTACACCACCAGGGAACCCCTGAATTTTATTTTAATAGCATTAGACATGCATAGAGCTATGGGAACAAAATTCCAAATCAGTATTAAAGTTGGAGTTTCTCCCAGCAGTGATTGCTGGCCTTCTGGCCATGGGGAGCTTTGTGGGGTTTTTCGACTATAGGTGCTCCCGATTTTCTTTGTGGAACTCTCTGGCAGAGTTTTGAGCTCTCTGGCATTTTGGCCCTGAATCACTGCTGGACTCAGAACTTGAATTCAGCAGCTCATGAAGGATTTGCATCCTATGATCTGTCTCTGAAACCGCTAATAAGTCTGAGCATCCTCAATGTCAAGGTTGGAGATGCTGCCACATTATCTCCTGATAAAATTGACAAAACTCAGCAAGAAGCAGATGCAATGTGGAAGAGGGTCCATAGGTCCCAAAGAGCTGTGTTGGAATCATGGCCAATCACTTACTCATTGGCTGTGTGAGCTTGGATGAGTTACTGAAACTCTCTGAGCCTTGGCTCTGTCATCTGTGAAATGGGGTTAAGCACTTTCAGCTGAAGGGCTGATGGATGAAATGCAATGTGCTAACATATAGGGAGCGACAGTGATCAGCATGTCCCTTCATTTATTAAAAATGTGAGGAACTCTAATGGGTCAAGCCTCTGATTAGTATGGGGGCTGTGATGGTGATCAAGGCTCAAAGGGCTGCTATACGCACAGATCTTAGAATTTATTGGAGGAGACTGAAAATAAGAACTCAACAAACATGTGCCAAGAGGGAATCTGGGGCTATTGTAGGTTGGATTATCCGGAAAGCTTGTGAGAGTAGGTAGCATTTGATCTGAAACCCAAATGGTGAGAATGCGTGGAGGAGATAGACAGGTGCGAAGCGGAAAGCGAGCACCTCAGATGGCATGAAGAGCATGTGCAAAGGCCCTGTGGCAAAGGCAAGTACGCTGCACAGGAGGAAATGAAAGAATGCCTGTATGGCTGGAACAGAGACAGGGAGAAGAGGCACAAAATGAAGCAAGTAGATCAGGATACGGGTTTATATTCTATTTTTAGTGCAATTGAAAGTGCGCACAAAGTTAAGGCTGTTTTTCCTCTTCCCATCGATGAACTCAGTGGCTAGATTCCCATTTTTTATCAATTAGGAATGTTTTCAGCTACAAGTAGCAGGAAATAGAACTAACTGGTCTTAAGTAAAAGGGTATGATTTTCTCACGTGATCTCTTTAGAGGTATAAGGATGCTGAGACTGGCTCAGCAATGTTACGTCTCTGGGCTGGCTTCCCTACGATTCTCTTGGCTTTCCCCTTATGGTCACAAAACAGCTGCAACAGCTCCAAGCATTGCACACTCAACACCATATCTGGAGGCAGTATGAGAGCAGATAGTTTCTCATCAAGTGCTTTCTTTCCCATAAGGTTAGAGAAAACTTTCCCAGGCAGATTCCCCTATGCCACACTGGTCATCACACACATTGGAGTGATATCCTGAAGTCAAAGGATCTCCACCTGATACCTGAACGAAGTCAGGGTTTTCCTGGCAGGAGAGGAGTGAGGGCTGGATAACCATTGTGATCGCCACACTCCCCATCTGCCCGCTTACTTTCCTGAGTGAAGGTCACAGAATTTTCCATTTTGACCCTGACTTGGGTCAGCTGTTCTCAGGGTTTTCGGTGTTTCTGGAAGCTTCTTTCGGGTTATTTCATTTTCCTCTGACACCATCACAGGCCACACATCCCCTGCTGCTCTTTAGCAAGTCAGAGGCTCAGGATTTAATTAAAAGCAAAACTTGACATACGTGTTTTTAATTGTAATAGAAAAATGCTGCCTGTTTTATAAAGGTGACAGTTTGCAAACACAAGTGTGAACGCCTCCCTACCTCACTTGTTGGCGGCCCCATCACTGAGTGGCAGGGTGGTGCAAGGAGATAGGTCTGGTGTGAATAACTTGTTCCAGCAGTGAAGGCTGCAGCCCGAATTTCTCCTGAGGAGCACCAGCTGACACCTGTCCTCAGGTCCACTTAGCTAATGAGATCCAAGGGGCAGTCTCCGGTGCCACCATTCCACCAGCCTTTAGGTTTGTCTGCAAGAGAGATGTAGTTCCCTCTCACCTTGGAGAACGGGGGTGTCCACGGCACTCCGAGGAAGCTGGACTATCATGTCCCCAGGCCTGCGTCTAGTTGTGAAGCAAACTGTTCACTCAGTTGGCAGGATGTTTTCTGATGTCTAATTAAGGCCCATCGTCTGGCTAGGGGTCTGTCTTTGCATTTTTCTCCTGGATGCTGGGCCAGTGTAGATTCAGTCTTGGTGTCCTCATGGGAGGTCACTGGGTCTGCCAGAGGCAAGACTGCGTCTCTCTCAATCTTGTTTTGAAGAGAGTTATCAGGAGTGTAGCAATTTATAATAGTAAATATTCAGCTGCAGCAAACAGAAGCGGACTCAAAAGAGCCCAGATAGAGGATTTTCTGGAGACATCGAAGGACTCTGGCA
This sequence comes from Lyroderma lyra, assembly GCA_004026885.1. Classification (NCBI taxonomy): domain Eukaryota; kingdom Metazoa; phylum Chordata; class Mammalia; order Chiroptera; family Megadermatidae; genus Lyroderma; species Lyroderma lyra. The sequence goes on along the minus strand of PVJL010006757.1, from coordinate 46,076 downwards.
GAACCCATGGGCTTCTTGTACATCTGCTTCCATTCTCCTTCTGGACTCCTGCTTCCTTGGCGTGGAGACCCGTTTCCTTCGGAGGCTCCCAGTGTCTGCCTCCCCATGGATTGTTTTTCTTGGTTCTCAGTGCTGATTCTAGCCTCAACTCTACCGGACCTTGCAGTTCAACTGCTCATTCATTTATTAATTCAAGAATTCGTTAATTTATCAAAGAACCATGCACAGAAGTATGTGTATGACTACAAACGCAGGCAGCCCCTAGAAGGAAAGAAGGATGCATAGTGTTCTATAGCCGGCTGCGTCATTCTCTGTGATGTGCGTCCCACAGCCCCGGATGGAGAATATGATTGGTCCAGCCTGGAACAGCTAGTCCAATCAGCGATGGCTGCAGGGAGGGGCGCTCACTAAGGCCAGGCCTGCGGATGGAGCGTGGCACCCAAGCGTGGGAAATGGGCAGGGTGGAAATACTCCCTTTCTGAGAGGAAGACTTTCGGGATAGACATCCACCATATCTCTGATGGCACAAAACCACGTTAGGCTTTGTTTTTAGAAAAGCTGCCCCACTTACATGACTCAACAGGCTCAGAGGTCTGCATGCTAGATGCTGAGCGCTCTTCTGACCACTGTCAAGTCCAACCTGACTCACCTGGGCAGAGAACGCTGGGTCCCAAGTGCTAGGTGTGGGCAGGTATGCAGTGCCGATGGGGTCCGCTGACCGGTGGCTGTACTGAAATGAACAGAGTCTGTTTTCACAAGGGCCCCTTTCCACTGAAGTGAGATGAAGGGCAAAGGTACTCCAGGGCGAGTGGCGGTAATAGGCACCAGATGGGGCAATAGCTGTCCATGTTTCCCAGCGTCTGAGGCCGACGCTTTGGGTATAAACTTAGTGTGATAAGAGCAGATCACTGGAAAGGAGTTTTTCATCTGCTCACGTACCAGCACCGATGGAGAAAAAGCCACGCCTCCAATGCCAGGCGTGGAGAACCATAGAGATGAAGTCCATGATGATGGCCTTGCCCACAGCCCACAGGGTCCCCCTCCTTGAAGAGTTAAGTGACAGTTCACATATTTAGGTCCACTGAAGTGGAAGCGAGTTGTCCCGGTGTTTCAGGGCTGGCTAGCTCGATCTGGGACCTGTGTAGAACAGGTTCTGAGTGCCGTGGGAACCCTGGCCAGAGGGTCCATCTCAAGCAGCCTGAGGCTGAATCCTTGCTGTACTCCAACCACTTCTCTTCTCTGTCGGTGGGGAGAGATGGGTTTCCTTGGTTCTTGTAGCTCTTTTGACAAGGTACCAGCTAATAAGCTAGCTGTGTTTCAGAAGAGTTACTACAGGGAAACTTAGCCTGTAAGTCAAGCACTTTAGTTCTCCAGGCGTGAAAAACAACACTCTTTATCTCTGACCATGGCTGACTTTGTGAGCTGTGTCTAACGGCCTCAGGAGGAAACAACATGGCACTGTCAGAGTGCTGTCCTAGTCCTGTTAGCAGGAGGCCCTCTGTCCCGGTGTGTGCCAGGGGCTGGAGTCCGTCTTGGCTTGTGACATGTTTGCCTTGAAACATTTAAATCATTCAATATTAATCAACACGAAAACAAAACAAAAAACAGCAAAAAGGAAAAGAAATGAAAACAAAAATCCTTACGGGATTTTGGGAGCATTAAATCCAATATTGCATGGGAAGCATTTAGCACAGTGCTCAGTCCATAATAAGGACTCAACAAATATCAGTTGTTATTCTTATTATAATTAATGACTTTGCCATAGCTGTAGGACAATGCCACTGTCCTTCCAAGCCCATGGAAGTCTAAATCCATATTGCTGGCGTCTATCCTGGTCTGTTTTTCTTTGTCATCCTACATAGTAGCCCAGGAGTCCTTTGGGACAGGAAGGCCCTGCGCATGCCCTGTCCCCTGTATTGTTCCTTAACAGACACTTTATCTGCTTCCCTCCATTTCTGGCTCTTAACCAACTCTCACAGTATTTTAAAGAATGACCTCCCAAATTTTTGCAACTGCACCCAAGTCCTAGTCTCAAGGTTTGCTTAAAAGCAAACCTAAGATGCTTTCCTGAAGGGTGAAACTAGGACAAGTGTGTGTTGTCACTGGAGTAGAAAAGTGGAATACATTCTGGGACACATCTTCACAGGACAGATTTGCATCAGAAAGTCTGACTTAGTGCAGAAACATAATTACTGAGGATGTTTTCGTGGAGGTAGTTTTCTTACCTTTGAGTATATATAGTAACTGGAATTAGGCTAACCAAGCTTTGCTTATTATTTTAATCAAGAAATAAGAATGATTTGCAGGCAGCCTATCAATTGCGTTTAAATAATTGGTGCTTCTGAAATACTTGAGGGAGATTCCGAATGGTGCTATCTTGGGTGGTTTTGATGACTTCCCTCCAATCTTGCTGCCACCATAACCTTCTACCAGACCACGTCTTCCTGGTTCAGAGGCTCACGGGAGTCCAGCCTCAGCCTGGCCTGTCAACTCCACGCTGGCCGAGGGGAAGGATTATTTGGGGTTCGTTGGAGCTTCTGGCCTAGCATATGGGGAGTCCAAATGTTGTCCTAGGGATTTTGTTGGAAAGTTATTTTTGGAGAATATTTGTGTGTGATTCTGCCACATCTCCATGGGCACTACCAATCTTAGGTCACTTTGCACTAAATTTATGTCATATAGTTTTTTTTTTCCTTTGGATCATCAGGAAATTTACTTTGAGCTGTAAATTCACTGATTGGCTCACAGTACAACTTTTCTTACCTTTTTGTCTTTTTTTTAATTGTTAAATTTATTGGGGTGACATTGGTTCATAAGAATTTCGTAGGATCTAGGTGTACAATTCTACAGTACGTCGTCAGTTCTCCTTCCAGTACAACTTTCCTAGGACTCTTAACCATTCTATGCTCTGCTCACGCTCAGCGACTTTCATTCTGGTCTTCTGAGGTGGTGGGGGGTTGGTACAAGTGACAGGTTACTTTTGTTTCACCCTTTCATGGACAGGGCCAACATTTAGAGACTCAGTGTGATGGAGGAGGGTCTTCTAACAGACTCACAACTGTGAGTAAGTTTTGGGCTTTGTCTTCTGACTCGTATTTCATGAGGCTGTGAAAGTGGCAGCTCACGTGTTCAGGTTTGGCAAATACCTTTAGGGCAAAGGCCTTTTAGGTATTCCATGCATCTCTGGGGTCTAGCCCTCCCTTAGATTGGAAAGGCATAATTCCTTTCATGGTTTTAGGAAGATTTACAAAGTGTATTTGATCCAGTTACTATTAGCAGGGAGGCTCATTCTAATACTTAGTCTGCCACAGTACATATAGGGTTTCTGTCCCAAGGATTTTCCATGGTGCCTCTCATGGCGCAGCACTGGGCAGGAACCATCATTTGGAGAGGATTCTTGAATGTAAGGGTTATGGGGTCTCTAAAACCTACCTCAGCTATCACAGCCTTGGACACTAGAAACCTCATTTACATGAAACCAGGAAGAGATTAGACAATCAGGGAATCACATACCCTTGTCCTATGGCACAAGTGTAACTGTCTCATAACAGAGGGCTGAAGTCCTGATTCGGTGAAAATATTCTGCTATGAAACCTTAAACCAGAGAGGGGGTCCTGCCTTCCTCTCTCTGGGAACAAGGAAGTTTCCAATTCTTTCTTTAACTTCAGATAGGGCTGGTCTGGAAAGTTCTATCCTGTCTTCTAGGAGTTGACTGGGACCTTTTTTATTCTACTTATATTTAGGAAGATTTCCATGGACAATTTAGCCACACCGAATTCTTCCATCCACCCACCCATCCATCCACCCATCCATCCACCCATCCATCCATCTAGTCATCTAACAAATGGCGTCATAGTGGAAGTCCATTCTGGGACAAACTCAGAGAGAAAAGGGAAGGGGGACAGCTCATATATATTAATATATATGAATCCCTGAAGGATTCAAATCAGTATATCCCTTCATAAGTTTCTCCCTGGGCCAGTGTTGACCCCAACATACCATCGTTATAATGAGCAAATTAGTGATAGAATATATTTTGTGTAAAAAGGAGAGAGACAAGATTGTGTGAGAAGAGTAGATTGATGTTTAAACAAGCTAATTCTGGCCAATGCTAATTATATAGGATTCCAATGGGAAAAGACACTTTTCTCTCCTCCCATGTTTCATTGTGTTTTCCACCAGAGGAAGGGAGGTATTAGAACAATACCTCTCAGGAGACAGGCCTTGTGTGAGTACGGGCCAGGCTGTGCAGCGACAAGTAAAGCCCTGGATCTCAACGGTGCAACGCCATGCACACTGATGTCTCATGTACACAAAGTCCAGGATGAAGTTGCTGGTCTGTGTCTTTCTTGGGCAGCTTTCCTCCAAGTATGACTCAGCAACTCAGGTTCTTGCTATTCTGGGATGCTCCCATCCTCATCAATCTCAGCTGGAATTAATTGGCATTTATTTATAGAACACTCCACAACAACAGCAGAAGTCACATTCTTTCCAAGTGCACATGGAACATTTACCAAGCTAGACTGTGTTCTGGGCCATCACATTAATCTAAAGTCTCAGTAAATTTAAATGGATCTGAGCCATTCATACTAATTTCTCTCATCACAGTGGAATTGCATTGGAAACCTGTAACAGGAAGTCCTTTGTGAACCCCCCTCATATTTGGAAACGAAATATCAGACTTCTAAGTAAACTATGGATCAAAGGAGGAAGAAAATATTATTAACATAATGAAAATTAAAACACAACATACGACAATTTATGCAATGAGCCTAATGGAGTATTTAGCAAGACATTTGTAGTACTAAATGTCTATGTTAGAAAAGAAGAAACCTCTCATAAAGATCTCAGTTTTCACCTTAAGAAATTAGAAAAGAAAGAGCAAATTGAACCCAAAGTAAGCAAATGAAAGGAAATAATCAAGTCCAGAAATCAATTACGTAGAAAACAGAAAAGCAACAGAGAAAACCCAATGAAACTTGAATGGCTTTATATCTATCAAAGGAATTCAATTTGTAGTTAAAAACTTTCACAAAGAAAACTCCAGGCCCACATGGCTTCAGTGGTGAATTTTATCAAGAATTTAAGGAAGGATTAATGCCAATTTATCCAAACTTTTGCAGAACATTGAAGAGACTTGGGTGTCTGCCTCCAAATGTTTGCTTCCATCACTTCTACACAACATGATACTGGGAATCCAGCAAGTACCATTAGGCAAGAAGGAATAAAAGTCATCTGGATTGGAAAGGAAGGAGCAAAACTATCTTTATGCACAAATAACATGTTTATGAAAAGAAAAAAAATCCCACAAAACATACCCCCCCCCCAAAAAAAAAAAGTGATGAGCACTAACAGGTGAGTTTAGTAAAGTGGTAGGTCATAAGATCAATATTTAAAAATCAGTTGTATTTGTATATTCTAGCAATGAATACTTGTAAATGGAATATCAAAGGCAATAGCATCTGTACTAGAAGAAAAATATAAAATACTTCTGAAGAAATGTGACAAAAGATGAGAAAGGACTCTGCACTGAGTGACAAAGTATTACTGGGAGAAATAAAAGAAAATCTAAATAAATAGAGTGATATACTTTGTTCATGGGTCAGGAGGTTCAATATTGTTAAGAAGTCAATTTTTTCCAGGGTGGTCTATATAGATTTAACACAATTCTGATCAAAATGGATAAACTGATTCTACTCATAGAATTCATATGGAAATGCTAAAGCTCTAGTGTAGCCAAAATAACTTAGAAAAAGAAGAACAACATTTGAGGGCTTACCCACCTAGTTTTAAGATTTATTATAAAGCTGCAGTAGCCACACTTGCAAATCTTGTCATCAAGATAAATAAATAGGTGAAGATAACATAATGACAGAGTCTAGAATTAGACTCATACATATCTGGACAACTGATTTTTGACAAAGATGTAGGTAATTCAGTGGAGAAAGGATAGTCTTTTTAACAAATGGTGCTGGAGTATTGGAATATCCATAAGCAAAAAGGATAAGTCTTCATCCATACCACCAAATTTTCTTAAAATGCACCATGAATCTAAGTGTAAAACATGAAACTACAAAACTTCTAAAAGGAAATAGGAGAAAATCTTGGTGAACTTGGGTTAGGCAGAGATTTCTTAGATAAGACACCAAAAACATGATCCCTAAAAGACCAAATGGGTAAACTGCACTTCATCAAAATTAAAAATGTCTAATCTTGAAAAGACATTGTCAAGAGAAAAGATATTGTCACAAGGATGAAATAAAAAGCCACAAACGAAGAGAAACGCTTTGCAAAGCACATATCTTCTAAAGGATTCGTATCCAAAATATACAAAGAACTCTCAAAACTCTATATTAAGAAAACAAACACCCAACAAAGAAATGATTTGAATAAAGGCTTCACCAAAGAAGATAAAAAAGTTGCAAGTAAGCACATGGAAAGATTCTCAAAATCATTAGTTACAGGGAAATGCAAATTAGAACCATATGAAAACAGTATACACCACTTGGAGTGTCTCAAACGAAAAAGGCCGATTCCACTAAGTGTTGGTAAGAATATGACGGAACCGAAATTCTCGCGCATTGCTGGTGTTAATGAAAAATGCTACAATCACGTTGAGAAACAGTTCGGCAGTTTCTTCAAAACTTAAATATATGAGGGTCATCTCGAAAGGATCCAGCCATATAATATAAACAATAGAGGCATTTACGACTGGATATTTTTTCTGAACAGCCCTCGTACACCTACCCTGAGATGTAGCTAGTCCACGCCTAGGTCTTTGACTAAGGCTTGCATACAAATGTTTAGAGCAGCTCCATTCATATAGCTCCAAAGTGGAAATGATCCAAATCATCATCAATAGGTGAAAGGATAAGCAAATTGTGATATAGCCAAATAATGGAGTAGTGCTCAGAAATAAAAAGGAATAAACAATTGAGATGTAGAACAACATGGCCACATCTCAAGTTTTTATAATAAATGAAAGAAGCCAGACAAAAGAGAGTATATGCAGTGTAATCCCATTTCTATACAACTCCAGAAAATTTAAACTAATCTATAGTGACAGAAAGCAGATGCGTGGTTGCCTAGTGATGAAGGCAGGAAAGAGGTGGGGAGAGGCAGGAGGGGAGATTGCAAAGGGGCGTAAGGAAAATGTTGGGGGCGATGGGGACGTTTCCTCTCTTGATTATGGTGATGAGTTCACTGGGGTATACCTATGTCAAAACTTAACAAATTGTAACTCTAAATTTGAATATGTGCCATTTGTTGTGTGCCGGTTATTATCTCAATAAAGTTATTAAAAATGAGAAGAGGCGGTAGGTGACAAACCTCAGAGAGACCCATTGGGAGATCACTGGAATAGTCCAAGTGAGGGATGCCGGCAGCTTGGACGAGGGTAACGGGAGGCAATGCGGGGCATGAAGGCAGAATTCCAGATGGGTGCCCGGGCAAAAGGTGTCGAGGCTTCCATTTCCGTTTCCTGGGCTGAGGAAGCTTTAGGATGGGATTACAGAACTTCCCCTAGTCGTGCTGCCAGCCAGGGGCTATGCCGGGAATGACGCCAAGGTCATCCGAGCTCCACGGAGGTTCTGGAGAGAGAAGGTTCTTGGCCTGTGAATCCTGGGGAGAGGAGGGACAGAGAGCGGGTTCATTCCAGGTCATGTCTGAGAGATATGGGGGACACGTGTGCCCCTGAGGGTGTGATGGGCGGAGGGTGTCACAGCCTACAAGGCTCCTCGTGTTCAAAGACCAGGTGCGTTTGGCACCTGAGGGAGATGGGGAGGGGATATGCAGGTGCCAAAGGTGCAGCAAAGGAGATGATCAGGACACTGCTGGCCACAGCACTCAGGACCTCTCCCCCTGGGAGTGGCCTGGGGGATAGTTATCCTCTTCGAGGCAAGAGGCCAGGCTCTCTCTGGAGGGATGTGGGGAGTGAGGGGTGGGAGGGGTCTGGCCAACAGAAGGGGAGGACGCTTGCTGAGTTGGTGTGAGGGGGCAGTCTGACCTCCCTGTCTCTGCTGCCCAGGGCCAGAGGGGAGCCTGGTGGCCATCTTCCGACTCCCTGCACCCTGGCTCAGCGACGGAGCAGGAGGCCCCAGGGGAGGAGGTGGGGGGTCCACCGAAGAGGAGGTGGCTGGAAAGGCGTCCTGCTGTACGTCCCCCGAAGCAGCTCGAGCACACGCAATTATAAGACAGTGGGCAGATGACAGAGTTAGTTAATGTAACAAGCCCTTTAAGCATTTAGCCACATTCGAGTGTTTAATCAGCTGTGTAAAGTGCAATATCTATCTTTCAATTTTATGCCATTAGGGGAGACAAGATTTTGATTAGGTACTTAATCTGTGCACGGAAAACACAGGCCCACAGCAAGCCTGGGCTGGGGAGGGAGAGGGACATTGGGCGGGGGATTCGATAAAGGAGAAAGACAGAAATTTAACATAAAAGAGAATTAGTGTGGCTCCTTTCAATTTAGTGCCCGGGCTTTATGGCCTAATCAATTAGAGGCCTGGCCAGGGCTGCTGGGAAGCGGCTCGGCTGGGCTGGAGGCTGGGCCGTATTAATTCCCTTCATTACGTGGGGGTCAGGCCGAGGGCTTTGCGGGGGCTCTGCAAAGGAGTGGGTCACTTCTCGGGCATTGGCTCAGGATGCAGGGGGAGGAGGTCGGAGGGTGCTAGGGTGGACACGAGGAGCCCTGGGGGCCCTGGGGCAGGCTGGACATCTAGGGGGCGGGGCTGGGAGAGCTGCGGGAGTGTGCAAGTCCACGAGGTGACACAGAATGGATGGTTGGCCCTCTGGAGCAGGGGAGGCCTGGGTTTGCAGGCTAACTTTGTGACCTCTTGGCTGTGTGACTTTGGGCATATTGCTTGGCCTCTCTGTGCTACAGTTTTCTATAGAACCACAACTGTGGCCAGCCCAGAAGGTTGTCATGAAGAGAAAAAGCCCATGCAAAGGGCTTCAAATAGAGTGACACAGAGTGAACATCCACTTAGTGTTGGTGGTTGTTACTGTTATTATTATTTTTGCTTCTAATGTCACTGAAGGGAAAATTTTCACAGAGGTGTGCACATTAACTGCCGCCGCCTCCACACAGTCAGTGCCCTTTTATACACCAGGCTTCATGCTCTGCGCTCTTTCAGCTACTAACAGTAGTTTTTCCAGGTTGGTGCTTTTGCCTGCAGGTTACAGAGGAGGAAACTGAGGCACAGTGAGGTAAACAGCCTGCCTAATGTCACCCAGTATTGGAGGCTCCATAATCAGCACTTGGGCCTTTTCTGTCACTGGGTGCTCACTTCTTGATGACCTGACAGAGTTCAGTGGGACTGAATTCCACCACGGCTGAGGGCTGCAGTTCTCGACCAAGCACATCCCGGTTACTGAGCAGATTGTAGAAATACGCTCTAGCCGAGGCCGGTGGCCTTTACAGAACGATGGAGCCTGGAAGTTTCGGGGAATGAATTGATATCCTATCGGTTTTCTGGAAGGTGGAGAAAGAAGTCCGGGGTCCCTGAGGGACACAGGGTAAACTGGAAATGAGCATTCTGCTGGCTCTTCTTTGTCTCCACAGTGTCCCCAGAGGAATTTGGGCTGGACCTCAGCATTTGGAAACCGCTGGAGCTGGGAGTGAGCTGGGTGTGCGGTCTGGTGAGATCCCAGATTTTATTATGAAGGGAAAGCACTTGAGGAACAGGGACCATGGGAACCTCTGGACGTGCTAGACTAAGAGAACATTCTTCTTCGGCAGATACTGGGGAGGAGTGGGGGCCAGCTCAGAGTTACTGGACACTTATGGGCTGACTTCTCACTTAGGAAGGACTTTGGGTACGTTACTCAACCTTTGTCTCCCAGTTTCCTCGGTGGTAACCCAAGGGTGATCACCGTGCATGCCTCACAGGCTGGTGGTGGACATCGCATGAATTGACATATATCAAATGCCAAGAACCGTGTGTGGCACTGACTAGGCATTGGATAAGTATTAGCCATTATTCTCAGTGGTGTCACTTGGGCACTAAGTGCCAGACTCGCCCTGGGGGCTTTCTGAGTGCAATCTCCTGTTATCCTGTGGCGTTGGTGCGGGTTATGGAGATGGTGCCAATTGCACAGGTGAAATGTTTATGTTCACAGAGTTTCAATGACTTGCCCAAGATCCCAGAGCTAGTGTGTGATAGGGTGGAAGCATTTCCTTGATCTTTAGTTGCTTCTGCCCCTAGGGTTGCCTTGACAGCAAACAGTATGGCCAAGTGAATTGAAATTTCAGCAGGGCGTTTGGGAAATAAGTTCATACAACATATATTTGTTGAGCATCTATTATGTGACAAGCCCTGTGAAGGCAGAAATCACATCTGTTATGGTCACTGCCATGGAGTCATCACTTAACATATATTTGTATAATGACTGAATGAATGAATGAATGGTGTGCTGTGCTAAATCCTCAGTATCCTTGAGAGAGAGTGGGGAGTGTGCATTATGTGATTTTTCTGTTAGGTGGAGTCATAAATGGTCAAGTAGAAAGAGAAGTGACATAGCTTGGGTTGGGACCCTAGACCACTTCCCTGGACCATCAAGATTGGAGTCACTCTTGTTCACTGTAGTACAACAGGTGCTCAGCAAGTATTTGTCACGTGGCTAAATAAATGGCCGCATGAGTGATAGAGATGGCCTTGCAATCCCATCATGGATAGGACCCAGATGGGCAGGATAGAGTTTATTGTGTGATAGCACCAGGACTTCAAAAACTCTCTTCAGGTGCCAGTACAGGGTTTAGTCTTCCAAAATAAAATTTGACAGATAAAAATGTCAGCCATGTACTTGGATCTTAAAAATCAGCTATTCACATGTAAGCGCAGAAGAGAATGACAACTTACCTGTGTTCTTGATTCCATGGTCATTTGGAGCAAAGCCTGGCAACATTTTCTGTAAAGGGCCAGAAGGTAAATACCTTAGACTTTGAGGACGCTACAGGATCTGTTGCAACCACTCAACATGACCACTGTTGTGTGAAAGCAGCTTTCGACAATATGTAAGCAAATGAGCATGGCTGTGTTCCAATAAAACTTTATTTGTAAAAGCAGACAGCCCGCAGAGGTGGCTCAGGGGTGGTTGGTTGTCAATTCCTGACTTAGAAGGTATATCCCCAGGAAGTAATCTTTGTGTGTGCAGCTTCACACCGATTAATTAAGGTGGACTCAGGAGCTGCACCCCAGAGGGGTAGGCAGGCAGAATCTGCCTTAGAGCTGGACTGAACAAGCTGTTGTTCCACATGTGACAAAAAATATCACTTACGACTTAGGGAACACTTATGGGTCACACACTAATATGAGTTATTCCATGGAGCATCCTCCATGACCTGCGATGCAGGCCTATTATTCTTCCCATTATCCTGCTGCAAGTTGAATAAATCGAGGCTCAAGCAGGTTAAGTGACTTCCTGATGGTCACCCTGATAATGACTTAACATTTATTTATGTAAGAAGATTTATTGAGCATCCACTCTATTGCAGACACTTCTGTGTAGTTGGGGATACAGTCGACTCCTGACCTCGGTGTCCTTACATTAATTATACCTGGAAAGGGTAGATAATAAAGGTACTACGTGACTAAACATACAGGATGTCAGACACATACCAATGGCTCTCCGTCAGAGCAGGCGAAAAGCAGCAAACCTGCGTGGCTTAAGACAAGATTTAGTCAGCCATGGCCGTGATCCAAGGGCTGCCCATTGTCTGTTCTGGCAAACCAAGTTTGACTGGCTCACAGTCATGCCTCCCTGTTCACGGATGGTCTAGGTCTGCTTTCATGCCACTGGGGTAGAATACAGAGTAGCAACAGGGATCATCTGGCTCTCAAGGCCCAAAAAGGTTCGTGACCAAGGTTTATTTCTTGCCCGTGCTTTGAGTCCTTCTGCTAATCAGTCACTCAGGGACCCAGGCCAGTGGGGCACCCACAATCTTGAATGTATGCAAGGGAAAAGGATTCAGGAGGGTCTCATATGAACAGCAAAATGCCTGGCCCAGAAGTGACGTGAGCCATTTCTGCTCAGAATTTGTTGGCCCGACCCAAAAGCAGGGCTCCAGTGCTGTCACGGGCCTGGGAGGTGGAGAGCTGGAGATGGCTGGTGGGCAGCTCTGGTGGCCACAGGTGCTCTGGGAAAGAACTGTCAGGGCAAGCGGATGGGGGTGCCGGGAGCCTTTCACTTTTAGCTAACGCCGCCTGGTGGGGGGGTGGGGCATGGAGGGAACGCAGCTGGGATTTGAGCCCAGGTCTGTTCACCTTGAAAGAAGGTCCTCTCACCTGCCCGTCACGTGACTGCCCCTTCCAGGGCCCATGGGAAGTGAGTGCTGGGAAGGTCATCGGATTGTCAGAAGGGAGAGCGCACCCCCTTGTGAACTCGCGCTGGGGGTCCTGCTGGTCCTGCCCCCCGCGACCGGGCTCAGGCTGTGGGTTTCTGTCTCTCACATGTCACAACTCCACAGTGGCCATAGCCAGTCTTTGCTGGCCAGTGCTGGAAGGGGTGGGCCAGGGCAGCAGGGCGAGAGGCCCTCTCTGTGAGGCTGTGACTGCGAGGTACTACATGAACGTTATTAATAACCCTCTCAGCCTTCATCGAAAAGATGCTCTGCGCGTCTGAATTTGCACTGTGGCAACCCATTCATTAAGGCTGCGAGAGCTGGAGTTGCTTCAGGCCGAATTTATGGCCACGATTTGCTGAGGGAAGGCGCTGATCCAGGGCTGGGGCAACTGGGGGAGAGGATGTGTCTCTGCTGAGAGGCAGGGCTTCGGCTCACCTTGCGGGGGGTCAGCTAGGGATGAGCTTTCTCTCTCCCGGTCACATTAGGACTTGAATTGCAGGCAGGACTTTTGGGCTGAACACCATGGCGATCCTTCTGTGTGCAGACTGCTGTCTGGTGCACCTGACACCTGCTTCAGAGGCACCCTGGGGGGGCAGCTGAGGCAGACATCGTTGGTCTTAATGTGTCCTCAAGGACAGCAAGACTCAAAGAAGCTGAGGGAGTCCCCAGGGTCACAGAGCTAGTGGCCAAGGGGGCAGAAGTGGTGGTCCGAAAAGTCATGGACTCAGTTTTCTATAAAAATCTGAACTAGCACTATTTGACTTTCTCTCTACCTCTTTTTCCAATAATACACAACTAACTTTTTAGCATCACAAAAATGCTAAAAACTCACAGTGATGGCACGACCAGCTAATTTCATCGGCACTGGGCTAAGAGGTTTCTGTTCACTAACCTGTTTGAGCTCTCACGACATTCCCGTGAGGACATAGTTATTGTCCTCGTGCTGCAGATGAGGGAACTGGGTCCCGGAGAGATGAGAGAACCTGTGTGAAGTCACACCGCAGCTAAGTGGCAGGGCAGAGACCTGAAGCTGGCTTTTTCTCAGCCCTCTTTCCTGGTGCCACCTCGCCTCCTTGCTCCTGGTCGCCCCATTGGCAGAGGTCAGAGGCGTGGCGTGCTCAGGCCCGAGGACACCGTCTTCTCCCGTAACCGCTCCTTCGGGTCCAGGTGTTGCCTCTCTCAGATCCCTTCCTCTGCGACATTCTCAGTACGTACCCTTGGCCAGATGGTTGGGATTTGTGTCAGTGTGCGAGGGCCGCCGTCACGAATTATCACACGCTGGTGGCTTAGGCAACGGAAATTTATTTTCTCATAATTCTGGAGGCTGGAAGTCCAAGATCAAGGTATCCACAGGGCTGATTTCTTCTGCGGCCTCTCTCCTTGGCTTGCAGATGGCCGTCTTCTCCCTGTGTCCTCACATGGTCTTCCCTGTTTGTGTCTGTGTCCTAACCTCTACTTCTTACCAAGAAACTGTCATTTTAGATTAGCCTCCCCCCACCCAATGACCTCATTTAACCTTAATTGCCTCTTTAAAAGCCCTATCTCCAAAATAGGGTCACATTCTAAGGTCCTGGGGGCTAGGATAGCAACCTGTGAGTTTTTGGAACACAAGTCAGCCCGTAACAGGATTCAAGGCCAATCTCCGGGCATCTGAGGTTCTCTGGGGTCAGCCTGCAACACCCATATGGTTCTGCAGTGCAGGCAACCAGCTCCCGTTTTCACTGAGAACTGTCCATTCCCCAGGTGTCCCCTGTGGGAACCACATCACATTGGTGCCACTTTCGAATTGCCCTCCCAGCAGGGGGAGCGGTCCGGGATTCCCAGGGCAAGGCCTTCTCCCCCACGGCCGGGTAGCTGCTCCTTCCTTCACAACCTTCTTGCTGTTGCCCCTTGAGGATGTGCTTCTGGGCGTAGCCGGAATCTTCTGGCCTGGTCGGGAGCCTGACCTTTGGCTTTTTATCTCCGCCCCCTCCCCCTGGCTGACTGTAACCTTCTCTCTCTCTCCCTGCCCCCTCCCTTTCTGTCTTATTTCCCTTTTCCTATTCCTCCTTTCTTTCCCCCCTTTCTTCCACTCTTCCTCACCCCCATCCTCTGAATACCTGCTCCAGGCTGGGCACTGAGCTAGATGCAAGGGGCTCAGTGGTGAACCCAAACCAAAAATCTATAGCAAAGGTGGATGCAAAAGGAAATGTCTCGAGGCAGGCCCTGTTCTCATACATCTTCCCCCAATGATAACATCTTCTACAGCCGCAGGACAATGGTCGAAACCAGGAAATCGACACTGGCTCGATACTAACTCTCTTCCCTCCCTTCCCCTCCCGGTCTCTCCTCCGCCCTCCCTCCCTCCTCCCCTTCTCGTTCTCTCTCTAGTTCTAAATTATTCACTAATAAGATTTGAAAGGTGTAAGACAAAAAAAGTTTAGGAAAGATCCCTACCAAGCTAGTGGTGCTTTCTATCCCAAATACATAAAGAACGTCTGGGAGGGAGAGAAGCTTAGGGAGAAAGCATGGGAGTTGGAGGTAAGGGCTTCCTTCTAAAAAGGACAGTGCAGAGCACCCTTCCTCGTGTTTTCCTGGGGTGACTGGGACAGCTTTCTGATGAATTCCCAGCCTGCACTCTTCCCCGGGCTCCTCAGTCCATCCTAGCCACAGCTGCCATATCAGATTGCTCTCTGTAACTCTCGGTGCCCTCTCCCCGCCTCCCCTCCAGGAGTGAAGTCTAGACATCGCAGGTCAGACCTTCAGACCCTCTAGTATGACCCCCAGATGATCTGATCACCCTCAATATTCTTGTATCTTCCTTTCCAGCTTACCTTCGAAACTTCAGTACCTGACCTGATCTGACCCCTGGGGCATGCGAGTTCTGGGAAGCTGGGACTCCGTCCGACTCAGTCTCTGCTGTCACCCTAGCGCCTGGGACAGAGCGTGGCGCCGAGTAAGGGGCATTTGGGCAAGACTGTTTGACACATATATGCAGTAGTCATGTTTAGCTAAAAAAGTCATCATGGTAATGACAATCAAAATAAAGTTTTGTGGCTAGGTTAGCCTCGTTCTCCTCTGAGCTCTACACCGCTCTGTCTTAGCTTTGGATGTAGATGGCTCAATGTCGTGATCGTCGTTAGGTTTATGTAAGTCTTGTCTTTTCTATTGCAAGAATAATCTGTATTTTAATCAAAGGCTTATTTATTTATATTAAATTTGTTGGGGTGACATTGGTTAATAAACTTACATAGGTTTCAGGTGTACAATTCCATAACACATCATCTATACGAGGGCCGTCCGGAAAGTATCCAGCCATGTACTATAAAAGACGGAGGGATTAATGACAGCCCTCATATATGTGTGCTCACTGCCCAAAGTCACACCTCCTTCCATCACCATGTGTTTGACCTTCTTTACCCTTTTCTACCAGCCCACCTTCCCCTCTGGTAACCACTAAACTGTTGTCTGTGTCTGCGTTTTTGCTTATTTGTCTTGTTTGTGTGTTGCTTTTGGTCTTACATCCCCCATATGAGTGAAGTCATAAGGTTCACGATTTCTTCTGAGTACAGATGGAGAATTCCGAGACCCACCTCATCTTGTTCGCCTGGAAAGCCATCGTGGTGAGTACTATTCTCAACCAACTGACGCTTGAGTGAATGAGAGACAGCAGCTCTCCTGGCTCCTGTCGCCTCACTGGGCAGCAGCACGTGGCTGAGGAGCCAGGCATCCTCCCCCACCCCACCCGCTGCTCCCGGCCTCTCTGTCTCCTGTCTCTGGGCTCTTAGGACAATAAGTACAAACCCATAAAGCTCTCTCCAGTGTATCTTGTTCACCCGCTCTTATCAGAAGAGAGAACTGAAAGGGCTTTCAAAAGAGCCATCTGTTAGTTTTCATAAAGACATTATCTGCTTCCCATCACAAGGCTTTTGCTGTCTCTGACATGTGTCTGCCCTCCCTCCGTACACTCCACTCTCCGTCTGTGCCTGGCTGCTGGAGGTGGGCTGCAGACGGAGTATTTATCTAAAAGTGAACAGATCTGACTTATAAGCAAGCCCGATATTAAATGTATAAATAATGCATCCTGTGGCATTATTTATAATGCAATAACATCCCTATAATATAATAAAAGTATGCAGGTTCCCAGCGTGTTTCTTAACCCCTTGATGTCTTGGAGGATGCTATGGGTCTACCAGCTGCCTCAGACCTTCAGGGCTTGGGAATGGGGTGTCCTCTGCCAACTCTGCCTGGGTCCTGGCTTTCGATACAGCTGAACCTCTTGGTGACTACCAGCGAGAGAAGCTGGGCCCCAGTGTCTGGAGCAGTGATCTCCAAACTTGTTGCAAATCAGAATGTAGGATTCCCATTTTCCATCTGCTGATTTTGAATCTCAAAGCACAGGGAGAAGACATTTGTAGGTTCAATCAGCTCCCCTGGTAGATTCAAAGACACATAAATGAGTGCTTGGGGGCTAGTCCTGACTTGGAGCTGGATGGACTATTAGGCATCACCAGCTTGTCACTCAGGAACTCACGACCAAGTCAACCTTGTGAGGACTGTTCATAAGCCTTGTGCCTTGGTTCCACGTCTTGGTCACCTGCTCAGTAACCATGTCCCTTCTGCCACTGAACACTAGAGGTGTGTCTGGGCCCAGCTGACCTTCTTGGTGCCAATTGGCAATTACCTGGTCGTCTGAGTCTTGCCGGCTCCTGTGTCTCCTCATTGACCAGAGGGAAGACGATGCCAGGTCAACCTTAGGAAACCAGTGTTTGCTGGGAGGGCTGGATGCCTGTGCCTGGTGACCTGCAAAGTCCTGGTCTCCAGCCTGCCCTGGGCTCCCAGTGCTACCCAGGATTTGGCCTCTCTTTTTGGGTCTCTCTGCTCTTCAAAGTGCCTGTCTGATTGGTACCTGGATCTTCAGAGCACCAATCACTCTCTCTCTCTTTTTTTTTTAACAATAAAAAGACAACCTCATCCACTGGGTCACGGCAAACTTCTTCACTCTGCCTGCCTTCAAGTGTATCTCCATCTGCAGCCATGTATCTTCCTGCCACAGTGAGGCTTCTGGCCTCCAGCACTGGGCTGATGCTCTACCTGTGCTCTGAACCTCAACCCTACAGCCTCCCAGCTAACTCTCTCCATCAACCATCGCGTCTCCTTCTCTTGACTCTTCAAACACTTGCCCTACCAATTTCCCACCAGCTTTTAAACATACAGTGTCTTTCACCCAACTATCATCATTTGACCCAAAGCTGCTTCTCTCTCTCCTCACCTCAACCTTATTTCATCATAGTGGTGTGTGCATAGTGACTACTGTCAACATAGTGACATTATGCAGTGAACGTGCTAACTCCTCTAGTATTAATTTACTTAATACTCACTATAACCTTATGACAAATTCTAAGGTTAGTTAACCAGGTGGGTTAACATCTAATGAGAGCATGGGGAGATCAGGTCACTCGCCCAGAGGCACACACTAGTGTGCCATTTGATCCTAGGCATTTGATTTCACAGTGTCTATACTTGCTGACACAGTTCTCTTGCCTTCATTCAGTTTCTCCTCTACAATTCGACTCCAACTTTGAGGTCAGCAATGACCTCTGGATTGTTACATCCACTGGACATCTGGGGACTTGATTTCACTTGACGGAACACCAGATAGCACTGACCTCTCCATCCATTTTTGGAATCCTCACTTTTTCTGTTGTTCTCAGGGCCTCACTCTCTTCTTGTTTTCCTTTGACCTTGCTGGTCACTTCTCAGTCACATTTTCAGACTTCTCTCTCAGCCCCCAAACTTTACATTTTGGGGTACTCCATAGTTCCATTCTTTGCCCCTTTCTAGCCTACTGTCTTCATTTACTAACCACATTCCAAGAACTGCCAAGTCTTCATTCTGAATTACTAGGCCAGAGGTCTACTTATTTGCCTGATATCTCAAAACAAACATTTCCCTAACTCAATTTATTATTTTCCCAAGTCAACTCCTCCCCTTCTCTTTCCTGAGCCCACAGCCACCAAGCATTCATCTAACTGCCCTTGCTGAAATTTGCATAGTGGTTTTCGACTCCTTCCCTTGCTCTTTCTTGTCCACACTATATAATCAGTCATCAAATTCTTCCAATTCTACCTATGAAGTCATGCCTACTCTCAGCTTGGTCAACTTTTCACCCACCTCCTGAAACCCTCTTGGTCTGTGCTCCTGCCATCGTCTTATTGCATTATTGCCATGGATTTCTCACCTTTCGACTTCAGTCTTATGACCTCCTTGTAAAATTGTTTCCTTGAATATAATTATGAGCTATATAAAATATAAAGAAATTTATAGAGAATGCTAGAACAGATACCCATTTCTCTACTACCTAGATTTCACAAGCATTCATATTTTTTGCTATATTTGGATTAGTTAGTTGAAAAATAAAATGTTACAAACATTTAACTAAGGAAACGGACACCCCATTTTTTTCCCCACCTCCTACCTTGGAGCTAATTACCAACTAACGTTGCTGTCTAGACTTTCTTTCCATGTTTTTAAAATTTATGTGTACATATGTATCCTCAAATGGCACATTGCATTGAATATTTAAAATTTACATACATCATTTGCTGCATATGGAATCCTGAAAAATTTTAACAAAGGTCACATCTTTGAGATTTACCCACATTGATACCTAGAGATCTGATTCATTCATTTGAACTGCCACATTGAGCTATTGTCTCCACTCTCTTCATCCATTTTGCTATCCTTGGTGGCAGCCGGGGATTCACAATTATAAAAAGAGCTGCAGTGAACATCCTTATTCATGGATCCTCCTGCATTTGTGTGTTTCTCCCTTCCAAGGTGCAGATCTAAAATGAGAATAGCTGAGCATGGTGGTATGGGCACCTTGACTAGATACCACCAATATTGCCAATCTTCCCCCCCGCCCCCCCACAATTAGTTGTATCAATGTATGCTTCTAACAAGAGTTTATCAGAATTTCCATTTCTTCACATTCTCACTGCAACTCATAAATACTTAAAACAAACTTCTGCAACCTGCAACCTGCAGCTCACGGGCCACATACGGCCCAGGACGGCTTTGAATGTGGTCCAACACAAATTCGTGAACTTTCTTAAAATGTTAAGAAAATTATTCACGGATTCCCCCCACCCCCACTTTTTTTTTTTTTTTTTTTTTTTTTAGCCCATCAGCTATCCTTAGTGTTAGTGTATTCTATGTGTGGCCCAGGACAGTTCTTCTTCCAATGTGGCCCAGGGAAGCCAGAAGTTTGGACACTGCTGACTTAAGCTGTGAAGAGTGAGATGAGGTGACTCATTGTTTTAATTTGTGTTTCTCTGATTGTTAGTGACTGAGAATTTTTCACATTTGTCACTGGTGTTTTCTGTAACTTGCTGGTTCCTATGTTTTGCACATTTTTATATTGCTTGCTTGTTAAAATTAATTTTAGGAGTTTTTCATGCATTCCAGAAAAACCAATTCTTGGTTGGTGGTGTACTTCCCTTTTACTTTATTTATGGTATCATATGTTCTCCCCAAATTCTTAATTTTAACATAGAAACATATTGATCTTTTTCCTTTTGGTTTGTGCTTTTTGGTCTTGTTTAAAAATCTCGCGCTTGTGACAGAAAGTCGTTTTGCTATTTCGTCTTCTGTAAGTTTTACAGTTTTCATTGTTTGAACACTTAGGTCCTTTAATTTATCTGAAATTAGTGTGTGTAAGTGGCATGGGTTTGGGTTTAAATTTTATTTTACTATTTGTCTAGATAGTCAGTTGTACAACACCAGTTACTGATGAAACTATTTCTCCATGATCCGCAATATCAACTCTGTCCTATACCAACTTCCTATGCATAGGTGAGCTCTGGAGTGCTTTGTCCTTTTCTTTGGTTTGTTTTCCTCACACTAGCACTGCATATTTTAGTTGCTACAGCTTTATAGTGACTGTTTTTAAAAATTGAGATAAAATTTACAAATCATAAAGTTCATCCTTTGAAATTGTGAGATTTGGTGGGGCTTTTGCATATTCACAGAGTTGTGCAATCATCACCCCAATCAATTTTAGAACATTTTTGTCACCCAAAAGACATCCTATATTCATTATCACCTTCAAACTCCCCAGCCCCTCAGCCCTAGGCAACCACTAACCTACTTTCTGTCTTTATAGGTGTGCCTATTCTGGGCATTTTATACATGTGGTGCAATGTTTCCAAGGTTCATCCATGTTGTAGCACTCAGCAGCATCATATTGCTCTTAATTCCTGAATAAAATTTCATTGTATGGCTATACCACAATGTGTTTATTCATTTACTAGTTGGTGGACACTGATTTTTTCTTTTCACTTTTTGGCTATTATAAATAGTGCTGCTATATATTTTTATGTACAAGTTTTTGCATGAATATAAGTCTTAAATTCTCTAGGAGTGGAATTGCTGGGTCGTAGGGTAACCTTATATTTAACTTTTTGAGGAACCACTACACTATTTTTAAATTGGCTGCACCATTTTACATTTCCACCAGCAACGTATAAGGATTCCAATTTTTTCACATCCTCACCAATTTAATTTTCAGGTTTTAATTATAGTCTTCTTAATAGGTAGGAGTGCTACCTCACTGTGCTTTTGATTTGCATTTCCCTGATGACTAATGATATTGGGCACATTTTCCTTGTGCTTATTGGCTATTGTGACTCTTCTTTGGAGGAATGTTCATTCAGATGCTTTGCCCATTTTTTTAAACCAAGTGTTTTTATTGAGTTCTGAGAATAATTACTATTTGTATCTAGTAAGGGAAGATGTTCCTCTCACTCTCATGCTCTTCCTTCTTTTTCTCCTCCTCCTTCTTCAAAATTTCCAAGGCTATTCTTTGCTCTTTACTCATCTTTGTGAATTTAGAATCAGCTTGCTATGTGTCACAATTCTTTTTTTTTTTATTTTGGCAGAGTTTTCATTGAATTTAGACATGGATTGCTTTGGGAGAGACCTGCCATCTTCCAATATTGTCTTCTAATCCATGAACATGGTATATCTCTCCATTTGTTTGGATTGTCTTTGTGTCATGTCCTGACAGGCTTCATTTCCTATGGAGAAATTTACTGGGAGTTCCCTGATGGTGTAGTGGCTTGGGGCTTCAGCGCTGGCGCTGTCAGTGCTGCGGCCTGGGTTCGTTTCCCAGCCGGGAGCTACCCACATACCAAAAAGCAAAAAAAAAAAAAAAAAAAAAAAAAAAAAAAAAAAAAAAAAAGAAATTTACTGCTGTTCAGTTATGCACATGACCTTGCCAAGCCTTCTTCCCTAGGATTGAAGTGCTGGGTCAGTTTAGCAGTGTCCCCATTTTTTGTACATTGTGTTGACAGTTGCTTTTCCTTATCCTGAAGAATCTGATATCTTCACATTCAGATTTTAGCTCTTTAGGAAACTCCAAGAGCTCTCTGACCCCTGAACTTAGAAGAAAATGAAAAGGTAGTGTCATCTTCCTAATGTTCCAGATTTTTAGGAAAAAAGCCCCAGTTGGAGCTTAGGATATAGAAATCGATGGAATGAAACTTGACTTTATAAAATCTTGACATGTCTTGATAGATGCTAACAAATTATTATATATTTAGCTTCTAGATAAAGAAAATATTTTGGTATTAAGTGAAGAAGCTGCTTCTTAAAAGTGGGTCGCAGCTTCTGTGTTATAGGGATGGATAAGAAGTCATTGTGAAGCCTATCTCTGGGACTACAGATGTAAGTGGGCCCTTTAGTTTTGATGATTTCAAGTGAGGGGTCAACTGGTGGCTTTGGAAAAAGGTTGTAGACAGAAGTTTGTTATGGTTTCACCAAGCCCATTCTTAGTGCCTGGAACTAGAAAGCTCCTAGAGGGTGAACAAATATTCACCTGGGGCTGTGGGGCATGAAAGAAGAAACAGAATTGTTTGACTTTCCAGGTGACGAGGACTTCTTTGCTTGAACAAGATGGTCAGGGCAGAAGTCAGCAGGGCAGAACATAGTAGGAGGGCGGCAGGGAGCTTGGACTTTTACCAGAACCCAGAACATGTGACAAAGACCGATCCTGGACCCATCACCAAAGCTGAGACTGGGAGCCTCTTCTGACCCATCCTGAGATGAAAGCGCCTTGGAAATAATAAGGGCAGTGACTGTGTCCTGCTTCCACCACGAGGGCTTCTGCTGCTGCTTTGTGTTTTATGATCGTTTCACGTTTCAGCCTCTAGGTGGTGCTCCTGAGTTCTAGCAGTTCCCGTCTGTGAAAAGAGCCCAGTTGACTGATAGAAGAACTGGGAGTTATCAAAAAGCAGTGGTCTTGGGGGGATGAGAAGGACATCCTCAGAATACGTGAGGGGGTGCTCAAACTAGTATTTAATTATAATAAGAGTCCTAATCCCGGGAGGGGGGAAGCCAATCATATCAGTTACAGTGATAATATGGATTAATAAGAATATTAATTCAGTTTTCCTTCAGCACATATTTAGTGACTGTCTACTGTGTGCCAGGAACTGTACTCGGTACTGGCAATGCTTGTAACCATTCATGGAAGCAGCCCCCCTGCCCGCAGACCAGTTATGGGGACAGACCATACACAAGTAAACAAATGCTGCATACGAAGCACAGAGGAAGACGAGAGGAGGGATTAGTAGTAAGCCCGAGGCACTAGGGGATGGTTTTCAGGAGTGTGGGTGTGCAAGCTGTAATAGGAGCCCGCCATGTAGATCCAGCCAGCGGAGCAGGGATAGAAAAAAGAGGGCATGGGGGTGCCCAGGAAAGATGTGTGTCCAGACCTAGATGCCTCAACCGAGCAGCGGGTCACGCGGGGGTCCCGCCACATTGTCGGATGTGAAGTGCTGGGTACACAGCTGCAGAGGCGTTCAATGTCCAGGTCGTGTGGTTCGACACGCCGTGGAGTCTGAGCTTTGCTCAGCGGTGACGGGCAAGCAGGGGGCATTTTAAGTGTGGGAGTGGGATGGGCAGATCTGCCGGCAGCATCTGCGGGGAGGGGCTGGAGTGAGGCAAGATCAGAACTGGGGAGACCAGTTGGGAGGGAGTGTGGGCAGGTGTCCAGGGGCTGTCAGAGTGGACATGCAGGGCCCTGAACCAGCCCAGTGTCTGTGGAGATGGAGGAGAGGAGGCAGGTGTGACTGAATTTGGTGACTGGATGAACCTGGGAGTCATTGGCAGCAGGGAGTAGACAGAGGTGTCCGCATCGCTGTCCTGTCCCCTAATCTGGGTGACCCTTTACATAGCCAGAGGTGCGGGCGTCACAGCCCCCTGCGGGTGTCTTCCTGACCCCAAAGGCATTTTCATTACTTTCCAGTGTGTAGAGTAACCAGAGCTGAACCAATAAAGGGCAGCAGTTCTGCCTTAATGAGCAGAAAAGAGTAATTTGTAATTAGCATCTACATTATTTGTGCATAACGAGTGCTTCCAAAGTCTTCGTAGGGGCCGTTTGTCTTCCTAAGTATTGCACCCCTGCCGTCCCCGCTCCTCCCAGCCATCTTGTTCACGCTGTTTATTTGTACTCTCTGTTCCTAAAACACACACAGGTCCCTGTGCACACGGTGGCACGTTCACTCACCTGCAGCCCTCTGCAGGTCGGCTGCAGCCAGAGCGGCACACGCGGGGGTGTGCAGCCACCCTGCTCACTCATTTGTAAGCACAGCCGCATGTCTGCGTGCACTGCACAGGCACACAAACACCCACACCTACGTGTAAGTGTGTGCGTGCGCTCAGGTACCCAGGCCCCGTGCACACGTGCCCAGGAAGTACAAGTACACAGAACATGTGTGCTCGTAAGGGAGCTCCAGGTGCAAACTTGCTTCCTTAAGTCAGCCCCAGCACACACCTGTGCACGTACACGTGTCCGTGCAGGTACACACACACGCATGCTGGGAGGGTCAGGGATTTAGGTAGTCCTTCTCTCCTCAGGTATGGATGATGTCAGGCCTTCGTCTTCTTTGGTCTTGTCCAAAGATAGGAGGTTTTGAGGCTTTATTTTCCTCCTCCCGGCATCTTGCCCTCACCTAGATCACCTACCATCGTAGCTGATGCTGTGACCTCCCAGTTATGCTGCTGGCTAGCTGGGCTTCTGATGGTCTGGAGAACAGAGAGCCTATTTGTACCATAGCAGCAGGTCAAAGGGGGACTTTTGCCTCCTTGGGCCCCGGGCCCTGCTTGGGCCATAAACAGCCCTAGTTAACAGCGGGGTATTTTGGGCCCCCAGGCAAGAACTGTGCATGGTGATCAGGAGGATGTAAGACAAACACATGCTGAGCACGAATCGTGCCCCATCAGGGCTTTTCATCTCCTGCACACGGAGACTCTCTCTACCAGCACTCCGAGGTTGGTGCTGGGATCCTTGTTTTGCAGACATGGAGGCAGAAGCTCCAAGAAATGGAAGCACTTGCTCATGGCTGTGTGGAGGCGAGCTTGAGCCCCTCTGATTCAGCCCCTGCCCGCTGCCCTGCTGCCGCCCCAAACACGTAGTCTGCTGGAGCAGGTCCGAGAGGCTGAGCGAGCGGGCGGCCGTCTGTGGTGCCTCTGACTTCCCACGAGGCATTCCCTTGGGGCCCGAAGACGGGGCGCTCCATTCACCCAAGGCCCTTCCTGGGGGAAAACACGATACAGCCTTTCTGACCTTGATGGTTGCTTTAGATGTGATCCCAGGGGAGCCACTGGTCAGGTCTTCCTTTCCTCTCTCTGAGGACCTCAGGTTCTTCCTGGAGCTGTGTCCTCCCAATCAAGGAAGTGGGGTTTGCCTCAATATACACTGAGATATGGTGAAAAGCAAAAACGCCAGGTCTCTCTTTTGGGTTAGAAATATCCCATTCCCTAAGAGCTGCTAGGCTGTGTACTGGTCACCTCGCCGTCACTGACCCCCTCTCAGCCACGCACCGCGCCTGGACCCGGGCACAGGCAAAGCCGAAGGAGACGCAAGGCCACTTTTGGCCGACATCTTCGGAAGCTTTTTAAAGAAAGAGCAGTACAAATACTTTTACAACAATTCTTTCATCTTAACCTTAAAAAGCCTTGGGAGGGAAGTAATAATAATTCTAATAATAGCAACAGCAGCTGACGTTTATTGAAGAGTTATTACCAGACAGTCCCGCAGTCACTGCCGTGTGCTGAACGCTTCACAGGCCAGAGTCTGTAAGGTTGTCACCAGAGCCCTCTGAGGTTCCGGCCTAGAATGAGGTATCATGGCTCCTGTTTTACTGTTGGGAAATGAAGGGTCAGTGAGTGAGGCCAAGTGACATGAGCAATGTCTCAGGTCTCCTGACTGTTAGGACTGACCCCCTGTCCCTGAGCTAGCCAGGGTTAGCAGGGGCAAGGACAGATGCAGTGGGATTAGGGTGTTGGAAACACCATGCCCGGTGTGTCACGAGCGACACTTTCCAACTAAGTCACCTGGGAGTGTGACTTCTAGCCAGGGAATAAGAAAGGGCCCCACGCCTCCTTTAACGGTGTCTGCCCATTTCCGCAGTGTAAATACGAACGCCGTGATTGATTTCAGGCTATCGACTGTTTTAACCACCGGGAGACAAGGAGGTCGGGCTGGGCGTGGAGAGGCGTATGAAACAATCGCACCTGAGACGCTGGGTTTGCTGGCTCCAGCCCGCTGTGGAGCCAAGGCCCCAGCAATTAACCTTTGGCTACTCCTGGACTCCAAGGGGGCCAGGCCGTGGGAACAGAGCGCCAGAAGGATATGTCAAGACAGATTCTCCATTGCCTCAGCCTGGAGGAGGCTGATGGGGTTTTACTTCTTCCTCTGCCTCCCTCAGGGAGAAAACAAAGAGTGGCTCCCAGAAAGGCCAGGGCCTCTAATCTCTCAGTGAAAGCCTTTGAAAGAAGAGGAAGGCGGCCGGCTCTACCGCAGAGAGCTGGCAAGGCCGGGTCTCTGGAGGCCAGGGCCGGGGGCTCCACGGGCAGAGTATGGACGGAGCTGGCTGGTTGGAAGGAAACGGCTGCAGGAAGGCCTCCCAGACCCTCTATCCTGTCTCCGTCACTCCCACACAGATTAACGAGCCCCAGCATGCCCTTGGTGTTGGCTGGCCATGTTCGAGGCCTCCCCAAAATAGACAGGACGCCGGGTACCTCTTGCCATGGCCCCAGCTATTGTCTTTATGAGCCTTGTGAGTTCAGGGATCATATCCTAACACTTCCTTTTCTTGCTTAATCACCACCCTGATGGATGGACACTTGCCCAGATAGCCTGGGGGCTGTTAAGGGCAATGCAAGCTCTGGGGAGCCAGGCCCCTCATTGTGTGAATGTGGGGTGATCCAGCACCGCTGTGTTGTGTCTGGGAAGGGGGGAATGGGTCAATGTGGAGCCTTTGCAAGGACAAAGAGATCCTTTTTGCTGGAGGCTGGCTGAGGGGGGCACCAGGCTCAGAGTTGGTGCCATGGGGTGGGGACAATGTATGGGCTACAGTCAGCCACTAGGGGGCAGGCCCTGACAGCAGGTGGACCCGGCTAAACCCTGCCAAAGCTCAAAATGACTGCAGGAGTACTGACAGTCTCACCAAGTGGGCCCTCTGGGGCTTGGGGCCCTCTCTAGGGTCTGGTCAGCTGCAGAGAGACCCCAGGGAAGTGACGGCAGTGGAGATAGGAGGCCGTTTGTAGATTTCCTTTACCTTCTTAGTCGATGAACTGCATCAGCATCTGGAGAGGGATGGAGAAAGTGGCTTTCCTGTGCTGTGGTGGGTGTCAGGGCAAAAAAATCAGCGACAGAGAAGGACAGGCCTGGGATAGAGTCAGGAGCTGGTGGTTGCTGCTCAGGGACACACGCTGGATGTGGGAGCTCTTCTTGGCTGTGCCCTCTTGGGCCTGCCTGGCCAGGCCAGATTCCTGTTAGCCCTCCAATGCTGAGCTTAGCGTTTTTCAGCTTCTCCAAAGAGTTCCCTGCCCTTCCTGCTCTGAGCAATGGCTGATTCTGGCAGTGTGTGAACCCTCTGAGCCTGCTGCCTGCCCAGGATGGAGTTTTGCGAGGAGGTGCTATAGAGCTGAAGCTGAGAGCCAGAGGAGCTTGGGATTGACCCTGAGGAGGGAAGACCGGGGAGCCCACATGCTACTGGGAGACCTGATAGAGCCCGGAGCCTGCAGCCATCCATCCATCAGTCCATCCATCCACTTATTTGTCCATCCTGTTATCCATCTCCGCATTTGTCCATCATACATCCATCAATCCCTCCCTCCATCCATTCATCCATCCACCTATCCATTAATCCATTCAATCACCCTATGTCACTGATTCATACTCTGTGCCAGGCTCTGTTCTAGGGCCCAAGAATACAGCTGTGAACATGAAAGGAAAGGTCTTTGATCTCACGGTAACTGCATTTGAATAGCAGCATCCCAGAGACAAGCCAAATCACTGGTTATGACATCCCGATGGACATAGATGGGTCTTCTCTTAGCTATCAAGGCAGCAAGCTCCCTTCTCCTCCTGCCCTGATACATGCAGACACATTTACAGTGTACATGAATGTACCTCAAGAGGTGTGTGCCCATGTACGCTCACAGGGCATGTCCTTGAATACATATCCATAAGGTCACGTGCACACACACATCCACACACACACTTGAGTGCCCAATCACTCAAGCACATGGGCCTATGCACACGAGTACGGAGAAATATGCACACTCGGGCGCAGTTCGCATCTGTCTGTATGCAAGACACGTGCGCCCACGTATTCGTACACACTTCCGCCCCCACAGGCCACATGCACACGTGCACAGATGTGCATGGCGGTACCCTTCCGACGTTACCCTTTCCCCCAAAGCTCCCACATCCTGCCACTTCCCCATCCTATCCTGGGGAATTATCCGTATCTCTGACAAGAGAATGGGTTACTAATGCAACCGCAGAGCTGTTTTGACACTTTTGATGAATAACATTCAATACTATTAATTGGAACAATTGCTTTTCATTTAACTAAATCACTGGAATTGCTAAACTAAATTGAAACGGAATGTAATTTCGCCCCGCACTGCTTTAATATGGGCCTCTAAATGTCTTCTCCCTGAAGGATTAGTAACTTAATCACCCACTGGTGATAACTGCTTTCCAGCTCAGCTGGGAGGCTTCCTGCTCCGAGCAGCCAGCCGGGCTGGGAGCAGGCCGGGGCCGGCGGGGCCTCCCGCCCAGGCTTCCTCTCGCTGCATTATTCATCCCGGAGAACACGGTTCCTTCCCTTCTCCGATTCCAGAAGGACCCTCAGAGACCATCTCTGCTTTCCCTTGGCCTTGCCCCCTTGCTGTGGTCCGGCTGGGGGTCTGCCACCCGGGGTTCAGAATGTGGTGGGCCCAGGCTCTGTCTCGGGCTTCTCTGAGCCTTGCTGACCCCCTTTCTCCTGAGACCTCTGGCCCTGGATTCCGAGGGCAGCCCAGAGCCTGTGGTAGCTTCCAGAAACAGGTTGACGCGGGCCGGAAATTTCCTATGCAGCACCTGGGTGAGGGAAGCAAGGTAAGGCCCGCCCCCTCAGCTGGGCAGGCGGTTGGAGGGTGACCAACTGTCCTGGTTTGCCTGGGACAGAGGGGTCGCCAGGACATGGTCCCAGTGCTAAAACCTGACAGTCCCCAGCGAGTGGGGGCAGCTGATCAACCTTAGCTGTGGGACCTCTGTGCCTCCAGCTAGAAATCACAGTTAACATTTATTGAGTGCGTCCTGGATCCTAGGTGCTTGACATACATTATCTCATTTAATTTTTGAAACAATTGTATGGAGCTGGATTCTATTAACATACTCATGTGGAAATGGCAAGACAGACTCAGTCTTTTTTTTAAAAACTGTGTCTAAGCTCTCACTGGTATAAACACAAGAATAATAGCAGCTGATATTATATATAAGGGCTGGCTTTGTGGCAAGCACTTGTGCTAAAGGCTCAACACACATCCCCGTGGCAACCCTGAAGACAGGTACCATTTCTGCCATGCCCATTTTATGGATGAGAAAACTGAGGCTCACACAAGTGAAGGTTATTGCTGGTCCCTGCTGGAGCTGCGGGTCTGGAAGCACCCATTCTGAGGATTCCTGGGCAGAGGGCTTCTGAAAGGCGAGGTCCCCAGCAGATGGGAGTTACTGAGCTAAGTGTGGCATCCTCTATGCACACAGCTCCTGCACTCGGGTGTCCAAACGAGGCCTGGCCATACTCTGGTTGAGGTTGCCAAGCACAGCCACCCCTGCCCTCTTCCAGTGACATGGGACCCGACACCAGGTCCTTGGGTGGGTTCTGTAAGTGGCGTGGAGTCTGGGAGTTCTGAACCCATTTCCTTGCTCCCCTCTGCCGAGCTTCGGCGCCTCCTGCCCTGTAGCAACTGGCACCTACCTGTTCATAGGTGGCTCTCTGTGTCGGCTCCATGCGCCCTCCCATCCCCTGCCCCAGGGCAAAATTTCTAAAGTGCCTCTGAGTTATTGCTCCAAAACACCCAATTGAAGAGCAAGGTGCCCATTTCAAGAGGAAGTAGCATGACCGAGCCCTTGCTAGGAGTCAGACACGGTGCCAGACACTTCGTGTGTATCCTCACTGACTCCGGCCGCATGCCCGGCCTTTGGGATTGGCATACCCATTTCAGAGTCTGGGGAACTGAGGCCCAGGTCCATGCACTAGTAAATGGCAGGCCAGGCCGAGGTTTAGGAATCAGGTTGTTAGATTCCAGTGGATTCTCTCCCTGGACTGGAACTGCTATTTTCCATAGAATAGCTATATCCGACCTCCAACTTTCTCCCCGTCTAGGGTGGCAGCTGGGTGGGGTGCTGAAGCTCGTGGGGTCTGACGGCAAGTGCCTGGGGCTTCCCCTGCTTGTGGGACTTCGGGTTCCGATCGGTTTACGTGGGGATTTGCACTGTCCCCACTTGACAGTCCTGTGGGCTGGTTGCATACGGAGCTCGGCTTCATAAGTGGTGGCTACCATTATTATTTTTATTATTTCTGATGGTTTGGAAGGAGGTTCTCTGGAGTTCAACACTGCAGACTGCCAAGCCCTGCCTCCCCTCCGCGTTTTCCGCTGCCTGCGCCCTTGAATTTCCCATTAACTTAATAGGTCTGGACATAAAGGAGCCAGTTGTTCATGGGATCCCAGAGTCAATCAACAATCTACCCTTCACTGCTCCCATTCACTGAAATCAATACGTATTGATTGAACACCCAGGCTGCCTGGGGCTCTGAGGCTGCCCTTGAGGCATCCTTTCCCGAGCCAGGAGGAGGAGCTCAGAGAGCAGCTCTCTTAAGGCGGCCCCCCGGACCAGCAGCCACAGCAAGTTCTTGGGGTCACCCCGAGCCCTACTGAAGCAGATACTGTGGGGGTGGGGTTCAGAAGTTGCTATTTTCGTGATCATTCCAGGTCCTTCTAAGACGCGCTGAGGTTTGAGATACATGGGTCACAGCTGTCCTTGGAGAGGGATCAGCTGAGCCTGTGGAATCTGGGCAGGGAAAGTGGTACCCAGCGGGGGCACCTCTGAGGAGCAGGGGTGCCCTGACCTGTGAACTCCTGCCCCTCTCAGGCTGGGGCCAGCCTGGGGAGCAGCCTGGGCTGCTGCTGGCCCACATGGCCCTTGCTGTGAACCAAACGAAGGTGCTCCTTCCTCCGGGGGAAGGTGGTGCTGCTGGTGGGGGCAGCGGGGGCTCCCTCTTCCATCTTCTGTCCCCTCCTCCCTTGTGTGAAGGCTCAGGCAGCCCTATGGGGGGGGGGGCTAGGAATACTTGAGGTGAAGGACAGGCCATGCCTGCCCCCATTGGGGCGTGGAGTGGGGACGGTGGGTCCTGGGACATCGGGCAGGCAGCCAGGTGAGGGCCCCCGCTGCGTGGACTGCCCCCAGGCCCCAGGCCTCGTCAGGGAGACAGGCTGCCCTCGGGAGAAGTGGGCAGTCAGTGTGCAGTGACGGAGACAGCGTGCCATGGATGGGAGGCGACATCCCGCCCTGAGCCCACGCTGGAGAAACTAAAACAGGCATCCAATGGCCTCTCGATGTGCAGGTCCCTCGAGAGCATTTTCCTCCTGCCTAAGGCAAGTTCACTGGACACTGATGGAGAACTCAACCAAAGCCCTCCCGGCCCCACAGGCTGCCCCAGTCAGCTCCCAGCCAGCTTTCCACCTCTCTCCCACTTTCCTCCCTTCCCCCAGGCCACCCTCCCGGGACCAGCCAGCCTCCCTCCCACTCTCCTGGCCCAGGCTACCTTGGGCTTCACCCACTCTGGGATGCTGCTCTGGGAACCCTTGCTCTCTCTCGTGCTCCTGTTCTTAGGGGCTGGCGTCCTCTCACTTCCCTCTGAAAGCCTTCCCAGGTTTTGGCTTTCGCTGGCACCTGGAACACTGCTTTAATCATTCTTGGGGTGCTAACAGGGCCATGTTCTCTTCTATATTCCTCTCTCTTTCGCTCCCAGAACGTGACTCCCTGAAGGTAGAGGGCTACTTGGGTATCCCCCTCTTCCGTCCCCCCAACTAAGAGCTTCTTAGAGTGAGGTCAGGCTTCTCTCTGCCTACGAAAGTTTCTCCATGCCAACACCTGCTGCCACACACTTCGAACAGAGTGAAGGGAGGGAGAGCCTTCGCAAGCCCAGCTCCAGGGCCCCCGGGACCTGTCTCACTGGCACTGCCTACAGCCCGATGCCCATAGCTGTGGCAGGTCACCCTGGGGCTATTACCCACCTTCCAGCCCCAAATAGTGGTCTGGGCCTCTCATTTCCTAATGCACACAAATGAGTGCACCCACCCACCCACCCATCCATATACAGACCAGCATGGGTGGTCATTAAAACTCACAAGCGTCCCTGCAAGGTCAACTTCTAGAGCAAGTCTGAGGGGCAGCTGGGCCAAGTGTCTGCACCCAAATGGCCTTGGAGACTCACACTCGTTTCTGTTGTCTCCATAGCAAGGATGCACCTTTTTCTGGCTCAAGGTTGGAGAAACCCCCAATCCCAAGTCCTTCTTGGTACAACTCAGAGAGGACAGGACATTTAAAAACATTGATGTTGAACAACGAGGCGTGGACCCCCAGGTCAAGGCACTTCTCGGGTCGGCTGTGCGTGGGGCTCCGTCCAGCAGTCACTGGGTTAGAGAGCGGTGCTTCCTAAGTTCTGTGATTCTTGTGTTTGTGTTCACATCCCTTAGCAAAACTCTTTAATGTCTGTTCCATAGCTTCCACCTTTAACCTTCTCCAGAAATTTCCTTCTCTGAAGCCACAACTATTTGCTGTCTCCTCAAGTCAGGTAAACCCAGGTGCCATCTCCTCTGGGTCCTATGGCCTCTGATGCCACGAGGGACTGCTCTCCTGCCTCCCCACTTCCTCCGCCACCTCTGTGGGCTCTTCTTTCACACTGACATGCCCCAAGGGTCTGAGCTTCCGAATCTCCCCTCCATGTCTCTTGCTCACCTCAGCTGTCCCAGTCACCTCTGCGCATGACCCCCAAATTCTACTCCTTGCTTCTCTGAGGGTCCTTTTGAGAGCTCCATGGCATTACCCTACAATGTACTCAGCTTACTGGGGAGATTTCCACAGGTGTCCCTGCCAGTATACCAACATGCCACCAACCAACCCCAAAGTCTTCCTTCTCACTCCAGCCTTAGCCTCCTGCCTCACATTTTCTGCTAAAAACAGTTTCAATCGAACTCGAATGTTAAAAACATTGATGTTTCTTTCTTGTCTCCATTTGCTTCTCTTCCTGAAACATGATTGGTGGACTCCAGAACCTCCCGCCGTGTCCTCTCCTCTCCTACCTGCCCCTCTGGGGTCTGGACACTCACTCAAAGAAGACCACAGTGGTCTTCCTCTCATTGGCAGCTATTTTATTCATCAAACACGTGTTGCCGAATTCATCTTTCTATTGCCCAGGATCATTCACTCTGCTGCTTAAGAATATTCTAGCACAAATGCCAACTTCTCCTTGAATCCTTTTGTTTGGGAGTTTTCCCTGAGTGTAGGGCATGGACTAGCCAGTCAGATCTAGGCGACATTCTGACTCTTCCACGCAGTGAGCACCTGGGACAGTGAATGGCTCTCAATAAATACGATTTTTAAAAAATTTATTCAAGTACAAATAATTTTACTTCTACTTTTTATAATTTCCATCTTATCTCACCAATCGCTCTCTCTTTTGGTATCATAATGTGTTTCTTGTATCTGGCTATGTTGGTATATATTTTCTCTCTTTTATTACTGTCAAAGTAGAACCAACTTAGACATTTTAAAATGTGATAGAAACTATTTAGAAACTTAGAATTTACTAACATGTGTGATCTCAGTGGCCACAGCTGCAATCAGATGCCAATTCATAGTTATCAACACCTTTCATTTCCACTTAAACAGGAGACAGCCTACTGACCACCAGAATCATCCTCTTTCTTCCATTGTAATTGTCTATGAGAGCTGTCTGGAAAAATCCAGCCATAAATGCCTCTATTTTTCATGTTACACGGCTGGGTACTTTCTTGACAGCCCTCATATATGCCCGTTTTTATGCCGGTACCATACTGTTTTAAATTGTAGAAAATATTTGCAAACCATATATCTAATAAGAGATTAATATCTCAAATATACAAGAAACTCCTACAAGCATACAAGAAACTCCTGTGACTCAATAGCAACTACTCCCCAAACAACCTGATTTAAAAATGGGCCAAGGACCTAAATGGACATTTTCCCAAAGAGGACATACAATGACAAACAGGTGTAAGAAAAGTTGCTCAGCGTCACTAATTACCAGGAAAATGCAAATTAAAACCACAGTGAGGTATCACCTCATGCCTGTTAGGATGGCTAGTATCAAAAACTCACCAAAGGTAACAAATGCTGGTGAGGATGTGGAAAATTGGGAACCCTGGTACCCAGAGGGCATGCAAAATGGTATAGCCACCATGGAAAACGGTACGGCAGCTCCATGAAGAATTAAAAATAAAACTAGCATATGGTCCAGCAATTCCACTTCTGTGTATTTATCTAAGAGAATTGAGATCAGGATCTTGAAGAGATTTATGCATGCTTCTGTTCACTGCAGCTTTGTTCACGACAGCCAAGACATGGAAACAACCTAAATGTCCATCGACAGATGAATGGATAAAGAAAATGTGGTGTCTACATCCAATGGAATACTAGTCAGCCTTAAAAAGGAGGAAAGCCTACAATATGTGACATGGATGAACCTCGAGAACACTATGCTAAGTGAAATAAGCCAGTCACAGAACGACAATTACTGCATGATTCCAATTATGTGAGCTATCTACAGCAGGCAGACTGACAGAAATAGCGAGTGGCCTGGTGGTTGCCAGGGGCTTGGAGGGAAGGGAGAACAGGGAGTTGCTCTCCAACAGGTATGAAGTTTCAATTACGCAAGATGAGTAAGTCAGTCCTAGAGATCTGTCCTACAACGCTGTGCCTGTACTTAATGATACTGTACTGTACACTTAAATTTTTTTAAAGAGGGCAGATCTTATAGTAAATATTATCACCAAAATAGGAAAGAAAAAGAAAAGAAAAAAGAAAAGAAAGGAAAGCTTGGTCAGACTTGAGAGTCATCGTCATTCCAGAATGCATAGAACTTCTTGGCTCATAGAGAGATGAATCTCACGGAAAAGGTGTCTTATCTTTCTTTGGCTCGGGAGGATTCTTCCAGCCACGCGGCCGAGGCTGTCTTGCTGTCTTGCAGGGAGGCAGGCCTGGTCCTACCAGCTGGCGGCGGGACCAGCCTGCAGCGCATGCGGGGTGCGAGGCAAGCTCAGCCCGCGGGCGTTCCACCGAACCCCTGCCCCGGGCCTGACACCGGAGCACCAGGCTCCCTCCCCAGCCAGCCTCTGCCAGAACTGGTACATTGCTTATGGGCCTGCCTGCCCATCCTTCATGAATTTTTATTAAACAAAACTGTAAGCAGATTGATTTTGTCCTCTTTTATTGCATTTTTATTTAATTCCCTGCCATGGTGGAGGCTCCATCATGTTACCGCAGAGTAAATTACTCCGGGGCATCAGGCCAGCTCCGTGGAGAAGGGCCGGAGCTGGCTTCCCCAGAGCACATTTACCGCATAAGAACCTTTATTAGCCCAGAGTCATTGATTTTTTTTTCTTTCAGGTCACAGCCCCTTCGCCATCCTTTAAATAAGAGAGTATCACAAAGTTACGGTGGAAGGGAGCCTCTGGGAGGCCAGGGTCGTGAGGTGCCGGCTCGTTTCCAGGCCTGACAACTTTTGCACCACCCGCAAGCCTTGACTCTGCACCTACTGTGTGCTGGGTCTGATGGCATGGAAAGCATGGAGAAGGAGAAGTTTGGGTGGAGCATGCAGTGGTAGATAAGGGTGCAAACAAAACAAAACAATTGAATAGCACTTTAAAAAAATGAACAGTGGTTGTAGTTTAGCCACAGAACTCTGTCTACAAAATTGAGACCACAAGAATTATAATTCAAGTCTTCTTTGGAGCTCTTGTTTTCACATTCCAGGTGAAGGACTTTGGGATGTTATTCTTAGGAACTAGAGAGACATGGAAGGCTTTGGAGCAAGGCAGTAACAGGACATTATCTTTGCTTCAGGGGGATTCATCTGGGAGTGGAATCTAAAATGAATTTGAGGCTAGGGGAGGAACGGGTTGGAAGCTAGAAACCAGGACATCGGTGAAGAGGCTAGTGCTACAGTCTCGGCACAAGGCAATAAGCACCTGCAGTAAAGTAATGAAATAGGAGAAATACAAATTGGAGGCAGGTGACTAAAGTTGTTTTTGTCAACTGCAAAAGGACTTTAAAGCAGAGAAACAGGCTTGAGCACAGAAAATGGAGCAGTGAGTTCTATGCATGCTTATTTAAAAAGTAAAAAAAAATACATAGGCAGTTGTTATTGAAAAAGTAAGACAGACACAATGCAGAAAAATTTGAAAAATAGAGTCAGGCATAGTTAGGAAAATAAAAACCATCTTCAATGCCACCACCAAGATTTGTCTTTGTAATAGTTAATATATTTTGGTATATTTCCTTGTAGGTAGATAAATAAATAAAGGTTCTTCAAAAATAGGATTCTTAATGGCTGCGTATAACCTTACCATCTGGAAACACCAAAATTGATTTAACTGTCCTCCTATTCTTGAACTTTACCTTGATTTATAGTGTCTCCATAGTATAAATAATGGTGTGGTGAACATCTTGTTGTATACATCTTTGTCCGCATCTCCGATAAATTTCTAAAGTGAAATTATTGAGTTAAAGGTTATCATCTTTTTAAAGGCGCTTAATTCATATTGTCAAATGGTCACTAGACACTGATATAGTGTATGCACATGTTCATGTCATGGCATATTCATCAATGCTCTGATTAGTGTGTTTTATAATCTTTGCCAATTTCATAGTAAAAAAAGCGAGCTATACCTCTCTTTCTTTAATTAATCACTTTTTGGATTACTAATACGTTTACAGTATTTTGAGTGTGCCTTTTGGTCATTGTTTTTTGATTTCTTGCCTTTTGAGAATTGTATCTTTTGTCCACATTTTTATTGGACAGTTCCTTTTTTTCTCCCTTACTTATTTATAAAAGTTTTCATAGTGAGGCTATGAAAGCCTTGTCTGTCATACATGCTGGAAATTTGCTTTTTTGCTAATCCTCATTTACCTTTCCAATTTTTATATGGTGTTTTTGACAAGTAGAAATTTTGGTTTTATATAGTTATTGCTATCAATCTTCTTTTGTTCCCCCCCCCCCCACCTTTTGTTGCATTTTGCTAATACTTCTCAATTGAGATCAGGTAAACATTTACCTCTAGCTCTTTCTGGTTCTTTGTGATTTTATTTCTTTTATTGACTTTTTAGGTGAGGTGTCAGACTGCAGTGATCATGGATGCAGGCTCTAGAGTTTATTAGATGGACTTCAGTGTGGACCTTGGTTCCCCTACTCACTAGCTGGGTGATCGTGAACAAGTTATAGTTAACATCTTTGAAACTTATTTTTTAAATCTGAAATGGGGCTGATATTTATCTCATTAATTTGTTGTGAGGATTGCAGGAGGTGATGCATCTAGAGTGTCTAGTGCAGTGCCTGGCTGATAAGCAGACGTTCAAGGTTAAGTATTGTTGGTACGTTAGATTCTGTTAAGTGTGTACAGTTTTGATCTCCATGAGGTCTGAGATTGTGTCCTGTTTATCTCTGTGTTGCATGTTTCACCCAGGACACATCTTAAAATAAATTCTCAGTGGATATTTGATGAATGAACGGATGCATGGAATGAAATGAACAGATCATGTTTTCCAAGTTGCAAAGGAAAATGGATGCCTGCTTCTGAGAATCCACTTTAAGATGTTGACCTTATGTAGAAATGACTGAATAGAAACATGTATGTCTAGAATGTGGAGGAACCACTCCCACCCTCACCAGCAAAGGAGCATTATTTTCTCCAGTAGCCACAGCTCTCCACCCAGGGCTATGGGTCTGTTCAGTCACCTCTGACCCCTGGCTTCTGCCCTGGCCCATGCATCAGGCCATTGCCCTATTCCTTGGAGTTTGTCCATAGAGAATTTTCATAACTGGTAGGGCCCTTTGAGATCATCTGGTTGTCTAGACTGCTAGCATTTATGTTTTAGCTGCAAATGCTTTTTTCCTCAAGAGTGTTATCTTAGAAGGCCAATGTGTAAAACAGACCAATTGTAAAGATGCTATGGTTGAAAGATAGGGTCAGAGCTTGTACTCCTTCTGCTCAGAGACTTTGCATATGCTGTTCCTTCTGACTAGAATGCAATTCCATCCTCCCCTGTCCTGATTACCTCAGTAAGTATTACTTTTCCTTTGGGTCCCAACTGAAATAATACCTCCTCCTGGAAGCCTTCTCTGACTTCCTCTAACTAGATCGGTTCCCC
The DNA here is from genome assembly GCA_004026885.1 of Lyroderma lyra. Classification (NCBI taxonomy): domain Eukaryota; kingdom Metazoa; phylum Chordata; class Mammalia; order Chiroptera; family Megadermatidae; genus Lyroderma; species Lyroderma lyra. Next base: position 7,938 of record PVJL010006757.1, on the reverse strand, counting down.
TGCTACATACCCCTTTATCCGCCAGCATTCACCTCAGTTATGAATTTACAACTATTAATGTTTATTTCCTCCTAATAGACTTTCTGCAAATGGGGCAAGGCCATTTTGGGTTATTTCACCCTTATTTCTTGAACCCTAAATGCAAAGCCTGGCACACAGTACGTGTTCACTGATGCCCTAACCAAATGGCATGACCCAACCCCTTCCTTTTCCTCATGGAACAAATATGTGCCATGCCCACTCTGTGCTAGATGCTCTTTTGGGCACTGGCACCACATTTATGAGAGAGAGAGAGACGTGCTTCCCGCCCTCAGGGAGTATGCACGTAGCCAGGGTGACGTGCCACCTAGGGAGAGTTGTTCATTTTGATGGAGACAAATGCATCAGACGTCTATGTAAGATTTTGCTGGAAGGCAGCGTCCCCTTACTGAACAATAATTTGGCCAATTTCTCGGCCAGCACATTTTGTTGGTGATAAAGTCAGCGGTTAAGCGTGGTGCTTGGATTCCTGTCTTGCTTGTTCATTCAGGGTGGGAGAGTGTCTCTGAGGACCAAGTCTCTTGTCCAGATGGAATTACCCTCTGATGAATATGGGATGGTGTGTAGGTGCCTCCCAAAGTTGCTAACTGGGGCACCTACTGGGCCTGCTTTAGTACGTGAACAAGAACTCATGTTCCTTGTGAGCTCATCAGAACTGAGTTATATGTGCCCCTTCTATCTGGCAGCTAGTTTAGAGGACAGATGGGCCCTTTAGTGATGCCCAGGGCACTTGAAAGAAAATCCAGACTCCTCACATGCCCCGTGAGGCCTGTGCTGATCTGGTCCTGCCTCCCTGTCCGTCTTCATTTTGGCTCATGCTCTCGTGTCGCAGATATCAACCTCGGGTTCTGTTTGCATTATTCCCAGCTGCCAACCAGGGAGGCACTGACTGACACATGGTCCATAAGTGCTGGACCATCAGGGTCAGGGACACAGGTTTAGAGAGGAGCACCCTCCCCATTTGGAGCCTGCCTCTATTCCATCTCTTCTAGAAGTTGCGGGGCTGGTGCTTGGACCTCGGCGGGCTCAGATGCCAGCTCTGGTTGGGCCACCCTGGCACCCACCCCCGTAGGAGTGCTTCTGAGGGCACGAGAGCCCCAGCAGAGAACTCCCAGCTCAACCTCCTTTGCTGCCAGGCTGCCAGTGCCAGTGAGCCGGAGGCCCCCTCCTGTCTCTGCTTGTTTCCCTTGATTGTTATGTAATGTTCGGCAGCAGGAGGTAAATTCCTCTCCAATTTCCAGGCCCGTTACAGCACATGAACCCCACCGTGGGGAGCCACAGTGATGGAGCTCAGTAGCCAGGTCCCACGCTGAGTGTCATAAATCAGGCCTATTACCCACTCCTCCTGGCAGATGCCACCGCCAAAACCTGCAACTCTGCTCCTGAGACCCGGCCACCTCTGCACACAGTGAACCAGGACTGGCATACCCACTGGGAATTTGGGGGCTCTTCTGGAGGTTACTGGAATCTTGTTCTCACTGGGTGGGGTGTTCTACAGCCCTGGCTGGTGCATCTCAGGCCTGAGGTCCTGCAGCCAGAGGTTCCAGGAGCAAAATCAGGGCATGCTCACCTGCCACCTGGACTCCTGCTGTGGTGGCCTTCTGCATACTCTATTGGATACCTAAGAGCTTCTAAGGGACTTGTAAAAAATACAGGTTTCCCAGCCCATTTCCCAGAGGTCCTCCTGTGGTAGGTTATCCCTGGGACATGGGAGTCAGCATGTTTGCAACGCTCCTGGTGACTCTGGACCATCCAGGTGGTGCTGGACCGTCCTCTGAGAAGTGCTGCGTTAAGACCAACTGTATCCCCAAGGCAACGCCTGTAAAATGAATGCCTATAAATTGAACCCCTTTTTTTTCATTTCCTTCTATAATTTCGCTGAAGATGTGTTTCCCTGGGGAGGAAGATGTGGGCTTCAAAAATCAATGGCAATCACCCTGAAGAATGAAGCAAATCTTTGACTATGACATATTTAATGGGCAATAATAATGCTAATAGTTGAGGAGAAAGTCCTCCAGTCGGATGTTCTGCTGACACTTAAAGTGCTGCACAAGAATCTTGATTCCTGTTTCTCGTTGGCTCTCTCCATATGCTTAGGGTGACCCCAGGCTCTGGTTAGACTGGATCAATGGGGACACACATATGACAAGAGCACATTTGGATATGAAGAGTCTGGAATCTGGACAGCAATCCTGCCGCGTGCAAGACCTCATGACCATAGGCATGGCTGCATGCCTTAGCAGTGGGTACCGATGGGGATCCCCCGAAGAATCAGGTGACACCAGCCATACCTTGCTGAAGCCAGCACAATGGCCAGAAACGAGACCAGAAGCCCATCCCCCATCACAATGATGTTAGCCTACCCCTTTGGGAAGGAGTGGGGCTATGGGCTGTAAAACCATGTTTCTAGATGCTGTAAACTTGACACTTTAACATTTGATCTGCATATGCCAGATGTGCCTTGCTCTGTACAACCCAATGATCTGCCTAAGTGACCTTGCCTTGACCTCCTGCCTCCCTTGTTACCCACCCACCACTCTTCCAGAAAAGATCTTTTTCTCAGGATGTCCTTTTCAAACACAAATGAACCAATCCAGAGCCCACACCCCCATTCTTCTTTTATGGGGCTCTCGGGCCACTATCTGCTTGCCTCAGTCACCCCAGGGCCATGTACCAGACAATGAAGGGCAGCCTCTGTACCCCAGAGCCCAAGGACATTATCCAAACTAGCCGATCCTAAACGTGCTTGCCCTGCCTCACCCATTCCTTCCTATAGAATGAGTCACCCCTCACCAGGGGTTTTGCCAGCATTTGGTGTAGGTTTTGGGAGCCCCAAGGAATGTCTTCATACACTGATTGACAGGTGCTGGCAGACTCTCCGGAATTATCTGGATGATTGTAGTGTAATACTATCAAAGATGTTGATGATCATGAAGTAGTAGTAGGAGGAGGAGGAGGGGAGGAGGAGAGGAAGAAGAAGGAAATAATACAAACAAGGATAGCAATGATGACAACTCAAAGTAAGGACAGCCTGTGCCAAGAAAGTCCAGCACTTGCCTGTCTGTTACCATGTAATCCTTACAACAGCCCAAGGAGGCAAGGACCATTATTACCCTCGCATTCCAAAACCCAGAGAAAGCAACAGGTTCTTCTAAGGTCATTTGGCTAGTTAAGCAAAGAAGTCAGAATTCAAGGTTCGCTGGTTAGACCGGAGCAAATTCTGACTGGTGGTGGAGGGACAGTTGACCCCGTCCCCGCCCCACAGCCGGTTTTATCTCTATTTGCAAATTCACGGCAGCTTGAACGGAAGTAACTGTGAGAGTCTGGTGCTTTGAGTTCTCCTTTGAACGCTTTGTCACGTCTTAAATAAAGCTGCTAAGTAAAATGTCAGCACATCTTCACCTTGTATTTAGATGGGAGTCATAATTACATTGTCTTTTCAACTGTACTCTTTTAATACCATGTTATGTATCATTAAAAGATTCAAAAATGCATTTTCCCAGGCCCCATGTCAGCCCTGCTGGGTCGTCATCTCTGGGATTGGGGCTCCAGGCACCTGCATTTTGACAAGTTTTCTGGATGATTCTGAGGCCATCACTCAGGGCCTGGTAATCGGGGCCTTTGCACCAGACAGCTGAGGAGGCCCCCGGTAGCTTTGATCCCCCAGAATTTAAGAACAGATCTGGGGCCCCAGGGGATCATTCTACACCATCCCTCTTCTTCCTGTTGGGGTTTTCATTATTAAGGGGTTCCTGGCCAGGCTTTGCAAAGGCAAGAAAAGGGTGTTTGGAAAGCTTTCCAGCCAAGACTTTTCCTTCATTCTCCTCTGAAATCCAACGGAGTTGACTACCGCAGACCCAGGCAGTGCGGGGCCCCAGCTCGGCCCCCAGCAGACAGAACTGAACAAGCCCCCACCCCCGCCCTGACTAGGACTGCACTTCCTTATTAAGCTGCAGCCTCAGTTTCGCCGTGGGATTATTATATAATTTTTTATCCTCCTTCCTTCAATTCCTAATGCAAACAGCAATTCTTAGAAAAGCAACATTTATTAAATCAAGAGGATTACAATATCAATGGGAAGTTATCATGCAATAACCTTATATTGATTTGTGTATTGCCAGTAATGAAATCAACTGGAATATTATTTATTAAACATATTGATTAGCAAAAAATAATTTGCAGGGACAGAAGCCTGACACTGCAGGGGATCCCACTGAGCTCCATGTGTACATACAATTTTTCCATTTTGCTGGGGAATAAGCCATTGTGAGTGTCTGACCTGACATAGAACCAGCCCCGAGACGCAGAGTATCCAAGAGCGTCTATTTGGGGGTGGTGTGGGCAGACCCACTGCCTATTGGGAAGACTCTCAGCATTCGTGCAACCTGCCAGGGAGGGTCTGGGACCAGCGGCCATTGTTCTCTCCACTACAAGTTTGGAGTACCGAGGTTGGGGCACCCATGACTCTCATTCCTGCTAATCCCGAGGAGAGAGAGGGTTAAGGCGGGGCCCTGCGGAGGGCCTGGGAGTCCGGAAACGTCATTTTGGTTTAGGAGCTCCCGAAAGGAGGCACTTGAGACAAGGATTTGGGTGCAGGTAGTTGATTCGGGAGGTGACCCCAGGAAGCACAGTGAGTGAAAAAGGAGGAAAGGGAGACAGGGAAGGGAGCCGCCTCATCACCGAAGCATCGCTGATGGGATATCGCTGTGGCCAACTGTGGGCACTATTGATGGGGTATTGTTGTGCTGGGAACCCAGTGAGAGGTGTGTGTGGCACTCCTAAGAACTGCTCACCAAGGGGCCAACAAGCTGGGACGTGTCCCACGAGCGCCAGCCCCTCATGGGTTGAGGGCTGCTCCTTGCCGCTGTCACTCACCAGCATCTCTAGCATGTCCAGGCTGTCCCGGTGCTGGCCGGGCAGGTTTCCCAGACGATGTGTAGCCTCAGGTAGAAAGACACAGATGCTTGGGGGTAGGAACTGCCCAGTGCAGTGGCAGGATCTCTCGGGGTGCCGAGGGATGTGGGAGGCGTCCCAGAGACCTCTCCACAGAGATATCAAGGGTCAATCCAAGGGGGATTCTCCCTGCAGCTGCCTCTGACTTTTGACTTCTGCCTCACATGATTGCTGCAATCTTTGTCCTCTCTCTTCTTGGAGAGGGTCTGGAATGTTCATGAACTGATCCTCCCTGTAGGCGAAGCAATTATTATTCCTATTTTGTAGGTGTGGAAACAGAGAATGGAAAAGCATGCAGAGCAGGAAATAAGAACTCTGGAATTCAAGTCGGTTTGCCTGACTCCAAAGCACATGGTTTGGTTTTGTTCTGAGCAGCATGGCTCCGAGCAAGCAATCTCGGGCTCGTTTGCCGATGTGGCATCTCAGCTCCATTCCTGTTAGTTCCAGTGGCTTTGAGTGAGGAGCTTAACCTCTCTGACGCTCAGTGTTCTTGTCTGCTACGGGAATATTAACAGCCCCTGCCCCAGGGGTGATTGGGAGAGTTAAATGACATAATGGAACTTGATGATTATATAGTAACCACAGTTAAAATTAACATAGATATCATCGCCATTACCCAACCTGGTCTTTGTGGCCTTAAAATGACGGCTACTGGGCCTGACCTATTTATTCCGTCATCCCTTGTCTTTCCCTTCTCTATTCTGTGTCACAGGGGAGCTGATAACTGCAGGTGGCCTTTTCCAAACTCTGCACCCAACAGCTGGACTAGCCCATAGGAGGCGCTGATGGGAGAGGGGAGGGCCGGAGGCAGGGAGAGGCCAGGGCACTTCTCTCTCTGCCTTGTGTGACAGTGGCTGTGTTTTCTTGATGGCCTCTGTTCTCATGAGACACTTTCCATCAGAAGACCTCCGTCCCAGGCTTCAACCGCTACCTCCCCTTCCCCTAGACCCTCGGGGAGATGGCAGCTTCCTGCTGTTATCAACCTCTGGGCTTCCTCTCTTTTGTTTCTCAGTCCTCTCATCACCAGAGTAGCCAATTTCCTGATAGAAATTCCCTCTGTTTTAATACAAGGTGTTTTCTTTCAACACCTTCTACACAATACCAGCACTTCCTTCTCTGACAGAGTCTCATGGCTCCACTGCTGAGGCTTTTGTGCTAGACACACAAACTGCCCCAGGCAGGGCTGTGGAGAGATGGGATCGAGGTGACTTGTCAATCACCTGCTACATACTCTCTCCTGGACAGCCCATTTCAGGCCTGGTTCATTTCATCTTTACTACATACAACAGCAAAATTGGCAGTGCCGTGCCCATATTTTAGATGAAAAAATGAGATGCTTGATAAAGGTTAAAGAGTTGTGCTAGCTCCAGGTCTTTGTAAGACGTGATACAGAAGGGGATTCCAAATGAGACCTGTCCAAAATAAAGCTACTCTATTGCCCCTCAGTTCAGAGAAAGGCCTTCCTCTTCACCACCATTCACAAATTTTCAGCACCTAACTCTCGTGAGCTGGAGTACAATGGGTAAAGACTAAGGAGATTGGTTGCAAAAAGTTGCTGGCCTGTCCTAAATTGACCTTGTGGTGATGGAGGGAGCAGGGAAGTTCCTGGGACTGCAGACAGCCCAGAAAGCTCTGTAATGCCACACTGCGAAACTTGGGTGTTAATCTACAGGCCAGATATTCACACATGTCACAAACTCCCACTGATGGACTTAGGTGTTGACACCGATGTATTCAGACACCTACATGACTCAGGACCTAAGTCTCCACCATATTAAGAATACCTTGAGGGCAATTGCTCCTGATGGGCTGTGGCATGGAGACAGGGACAAAATACCGACAAACAACCCATGTATTCTGAGCCCAGCCCTGCCCAGACCCAATACTTCCCTTTTGACTTCGGATAACAATATTAAAAATTCGTTTGCCTGGATTTAAATATTAGCTCTCCTACCAGTTAGCTAGGTGTCATTGGACAAGTCTCCTAATCTTGCTGAATTTCAGTTTTATCATTTGCACAGGGGCCAGAATATCAGTACTCTCCTCATGGGATTGTTGAGAGCAGGAGATGAAATGGTCCCTTAGCACCCGGCCTTGCCTCCAGGAAGTGTTCCATCGACATTAGCTCCCATTTTTGTTGCTTTGGCTATTGGTGTTAGGCATAACTCAAAGAGAGAACCCAGGAGAGTTCTGCCTGGACAGTTTTGGTGGGGGGTGTGGGTGGGGTGATGGGGGTGGGGGTGAGTAGCATTCTTTCATCGGCCGCATTGCACCATCAAAGGACATGGCCCTACTTGCTATCTTTCCATTCCAAGATGGCGTATCACTGCTGGATTTTAAACCCAGACAGGAGAAGTGACAATCTGAAAGTGTTAAATGTAGAACTGTCTGATAGATGACCCAAAGACAAACCAAGTTCTTGGTAACCATAACATACTTCAGCAGAGCACACTGGTGTCCCAAACACAAACCAGGAACAGTAATACATTACCGGGAGCTTTGCAGAAGGGCTGAGGGTCTCTGCCTTAAAATACAGCTGTGTTTTCGGAATTAAGTCAGAACGAGACAGTTGATTAGCTTGTCATGTTCCATGTGGCTGGCGGTGCATTTTAGTTGTGAATATTTATAAAGTATATGCATGCGAGTGACTGGATCTAGAGTGAAAGCATAGATTTCTGAGTTTGTCAGGTGTGTTTACGTGCGACTCGTCTGCATGGTTATGTGTGTGTCTGCATGTGCCTGTGTGTGTACGTGTCTGTGTCTCCATGTGAGGATGTGGGTGTACTTGTGTACACGTGTATGTGCATTTGTGAAAGTAAACTCCAGGAAGTAGGTCCTTGTGCTTAGCTTAGTCACGAGTGCAGAATAGGCACCTGCTATTTGTAGAATGAATGAATACGGATGTGTGCGTGCGTGTGCGTGTACGCGCGCGCGCGTGTGTGTGTG
>PVJL010006756.1:0-87228 GCA_004026885.1 Lyroderma lyra | reverse complement strand
TGTGTACATGGTTGAGTTACCATTTACTGGGATTAGGAGAGTGCCAATCTCAACTTTCTTGATGTTAGTATTGGCACCTTCTACGGTTGACTTAACTTTGGCTCTACAATTAGATAACCATAAAGGTAAGTCCACATTAACTCAAATATCAAAAGAGAATAGATGATGGTAAATACATGAATTAACATACAGTACCTCTGAACAGATGCACAGACATTTAGGATTAGGAGGGACAGTAACAATCATATTATTGCAATGCTTTTTAATGCTTAAATGTTTTCTAAATGCCGAATTTGTCCATCAAGTTATGCTTAAGTATCTTATTAGTGATTTAGTAATTTACTGCTTCTTGAAGCACACAATCTATTATTTCAAACACGTTCATCATGAGAAGATTTTTTTTTTTAATATAATACACTATTTGTGTCTTCCTGTGGTGCCATACACTAAGTACATCAACCTATGGCCAATATGACCTCTTATACATATAACATAACAGACTTTTGAAGACAGCATAACTCAGCCCCACTCACATTTCATACACATTTTGTAGTAATTTTTCTCTTAGAATTGACCTATAATTTTTATCTGTATTCTTACTACATAAATTTTCCTTTGAAAATAGAGACCATATCCTATACTTTTTTTGAATTTATCATATGCTTAGCACAGTTTAATAAAACCCTGATACTTAATGGACTTACATCAGTATCCACAAAGTAACCACCCATAAATTAAATTCCACATTGTGATATTGATTAAAAACAAAAAGAACATGCTTAGGATTTACAAATTTATACTCTAGAAAAGTATCAATAGAATCTTTGAAAACACTATTAGTGGCTTACAAACTGTCAAAAATATTAAAATATATTCTACATGTAGCCATTAGCCTATTAGTGAAAGGCACAGAGTAGGCACCCCAAAACTGTTACTTCCACAAAATAGAGTTTTACATGTTACAATCCAGCTTTTTAAATAAAGTTGTTTCATATCATAGAATTTTACTTCTGAAATAAATGGGAAATTTAGTGGAGATACGTGCCTGATAATTCTGATGTTTTCCCTTTTTGGGGGAGCAATGTAAATGTTCAGATGAGCTTACTTGAAAAAAATATTGCTTATAATAAAAATGAAAGAAAAAACCCTTTTGTTTTAAAATTGCTTACCTGAATGAACAGTCTTATGCTGAATTAACAATTCTTACCTTAAAATTTAAAATGATAAAAAGATCTATTTAAAAAATCATAATTAAAATAGGTTTTCATTTAAGCTGCAGTTAAGGGGGGAGTCTACATCATATTCAATTTTGGTTAAGCATAATTTGATTTTACTTCATAAACTAAACTAAAACCCTGCTTAACCCTATTGATATCATCATTAGCCATTAAACATACTATGATATAACTGACTACACTATGTCAAAATAAACAGCAATGATGGTTATAAATTCCATAGCACATATGGACCCCACAAAATATTATAAGATGTTATGTGTATAGTTATTTAAGTTCAATTTCCACTAGGAAGAATAAAAAGTTTATGATTATATATGTGTGTGCATATAGATACATACATACACATGTGTGTATGTATATACATACATATAAATTTTCCAGAAGAATATATTCACATTTTGTACTTGAAAACAGTAACTACTAATATTGCTCATTAACAGCTGACAGAACTTGTCCAGATAATGAAAAAAAAAAAAGAATGCCATTTTACTACAATAAACAGAACAGACAATGTTAAAATAAATTATGTGGAATAAAAGACACTTACTAATTATTTTCAAAGTAGTATGACTATAAATTTCTTGAAGAAGAAACCCCAATTGTGCTAATCATCTATATAACATTAACATTCATATCACTTACTACAAAGGCCTTTCATGCATTCGACTCTTATGAATTTTGAATCAATGAAAGAATACTAGTCTAGCAATATGAAGACAGTTTTCATATAGCTTCTTTCAGACCATAATTTCCTATATAAAATAATGTTATAGTAGATAACCTGAAAGATTCAAATTTTAAAACATGTAATTCTAGAACTATAGAGCACTTTATTCTTAATTTTTAAATCATACTATTACATAAGTTCTGTTATTTTAAGTCAATTTTGAATTGAAATATCTTAGGGCAATCATACTGAACTATGTTGTTTAGGAATAATTGAAATGGTATTTTATGTAAATATTAAAACATTTTGAAAGAGAGTGTATAGTAAAGGTAAATTATTCTAATGAAATTTAAAATATCACTAGATATTATGTTAAGTAATTCTAAACATCTGGATATTTTGCAAACTAAAAACATCAATTATTTTAGCTTTATTTTACATGAATGTAAGTATTCCTTTAAGTATAGTTGAACACTTCCTTTATTTATTTTGATATGGACTCATCATATTTCTATTCAGCACTGGTATATAGTCAAAGCATTTTCTAGGTATCTTAATGATATAAAGACAATTTTCTAATCTGTAACCTTTATTCACCTTTGAAGAATTAGTTTAAATATCTTCTGTGTAACCTTCATTCCCTTTTTTATTGTTAAATTTATTTAGGTGACACTGGTTAGTAAAACTTAACATAGGTTTTATGTGTACAATTCTACAATACATTGTCTATTTGTTGTATTACATGTTCATTACCCAGATTCAGTTCTATGTTTAGAGGTAGTCAGTTCCTCTTCTTTAATACTATTTCAAAAATACTGCTCTGACAGTGCTTCTCATAATGAATTTGTAGGTTACATAATTTCTCATAATAAATTTGGAAGTTATATAATAAATTTGAAAGTTATATAGACTACCGGATGGCACAGCCTGCATTGTTCAAATTTATACCCCTGTTATCCAGTACAATGTCATATACATCAATAATTAAAATATATTTAATAAATAATAATAATAATTAGTATTTTTCAAATCCAAGTCAGCAACTGTACTACATTTTTCACACAACAATCAATGAGGCAGATCTTCCCAGTTACTAAGAACTTGTGGCTTTGAGAGTTGAAGTTTTGCTCAAGATCACATAACTAACAAGGGGGCAGAGTATAGACTCAGTTTCATTCTCTGATGTCAAAACTAACTTGCAATGGTGGGCAATTTGGTTTTATCTTAACATTGGGAAAAAACATCTAAACTTTTTGGCACTTTTCCCCACTTATGTGTTTAATCCTCCCAATAACCCTAATGTAACATATATGATACCATTTTACACGCAAGGAAATTGAGCTCCAATAGTTCATGTGAACTGCACAGATAGGTGGCAAAAGGAGATTAAAATCTAGTCAACAGAAACTGAATTCTAATTCTGAAGACTTTGAATAGAAACACAGGAAAGTGTGGTGTGGTGATTAATACATAGTTTAAAGAAGATCTAAGCCAATATTATTTATTAGTAGTTTAATTTCTTTTACTTCTTTTTATTTCAATGTCAAAGACTCTAAATGGCAAAAATTGCAAATGGTTTTATTTACAAGTAGTAAGCAAAGAAACAATTTAAGAAAATAATATAATTGAATTTGGGATGTTTTAATCCTAGCATAACAAAAAAATTAATTGGATTAACACCCTATAGAGAATTGAAAAATTTTTTGATAAATTCAAGTATGTTTTCAGATTATTTATTAATTGAACAGCTGCTAGTTATAATAAATTAATTATAGTGATTTAAGATTTAATATCTCAAATTAATATGCATAAACTTTGAGTACACACACACACACACACACACACACACACACACAAAGTACCAAGTACCAAATACTATTGTAATTTCAGTGTCTAGGTTTTGTGTTCATAATAATATTGATATAAACTATAAGTACTTTATTTTCCTCAGGTTAAAGAATAAATTAAGAATTAGTAAAGGTCAAAAATCATAAAGGGAAAGTTTACTTGCAGTGTAAACAGAAAAAATTGATACAAAATGCTGAATTTTCTCACAGGGCAAAAATTTATAGACTTGTAAATTTCAAGTAAACCTACGCTACAAATAAACCAATCTGAGTTTTAGAAGATAGTAATTAATTTCAGCAAAATAACACTCATTTTATTACATTAATATTTATTCATATAAAATTTATTTGTAGTTTTCCCATGTTTAATTATACATTTCATTTGATTTCATAAATGTATTAAGGGCTATAGACAAGTAATTTATATCTATTTCATGTTGTGAAGTTTGAAGTGGCAATATAATAAAAGATATTATTGTAGTTTAAGGAGAATACTATTCCATTTAAAGGGGATTAAAAGCACGGGTCTTTCTGTAATATTGAAAAAATAGTTATCTTTAATTCTGAAACATGTAGATATTTTATTATATTGAAGTATAATTATAAGCTTTTAAGTAATTTAGGTAAATGCTTCAATTAATGAAATTATAAATATTTATTCCTTAGTTTAGCAAATATTATCTAAATTTGTCTATGAGTCAGAAGCTGTTCGAAGCACTGGGAATGAAGCATGAACAGGATTCATCCATGTCTTACCTTAGAGAACTTAAAATTTACAGGACAGGTCAGGGGGCTGGTGATTTTCAAGTGCAAGGAAAATGCAGGTACAATGATTTAGAGGCAAACCTCATCTTCCTAAAGGTGACAATTTAAGCTAAAACTTGGAAAGGGAATTAGAATGATATGCTTGAAAGGAAGAAGAAATAGCTTATGAGAGTGGCTTAGGTAGAAAAGAACATGGTGTGCTGAAAAACTAAAAGAAATTGTTTCACTAAAAAAAAATTAGAGTGACTGTGAAGGTCACATGAGATAAATTTAGAGATTACGGGCAAAAGCCAGATCATAGTGGTTCTTGTGAGTCATTACTAAGTCTGGGTTTTATTCCTAAGGTAATTGGGAAACCGTTGGAAGCTCTCAAGGAATGGAGTGATGTGATCAGATTTTCATTTTTAAAAGGTAATTCTGTCTACATTGTAGAGTGAAATAGAAGAACAAAAATTATTTTTTCTCTAAAATATCTAGAAAAATTAAGCAATTTGTTTTGTCTTAAGTTTACTGGTTCATTCAAAATGTCAATTAAATGATTCACTTCCTGCGTATCCTACAACTTCTTTGGTACTCTGATGAGCCATCTTCCTTGGACCATCAACATGGGTTTCTCTATGTGTTCCACTCTATCTCAATCTAGTGAAGCAATGAATCATGTATTATCTCTTTTTATTTCCCATAAACAGACCATGGTACTTAGTGGGGATTTCAGGCATGTTGGTTAAGTTGGAATTACTTTTAAAATTAATATTGCTTGATGTCAGCTAGTTCCGATTTAGGAATTTGGCTCTGCTAAGAATCAAATCTTTGAAGACTATTTTATATCTGAAAATACAGTTGAATATTGGGTTTCTTTTTTGAGACATTAATAGACAGGACAATAGATTTCCTTTATTTCTAACACTGACAATATTTTTTTGTCCAAAATGTTAACAGTTTGTGTCTCAAATATACTATATAGGTAGCCAACTGATTTCACAGAAATAGTGATTGGGTTATTGCAGAAGAGTGAAAAGGACCAATTTTAATTAAAATAGAAATTTGATAAAGGTATAATATAAAATATTGAAAAAATGATAAATATAACATTCAAAATGTTTTCCATATACATAATTTAAATATTAGTAACTGAGGAATATTTATTTCCAAGGCAGATGGTACCATTGAATGAATATTATATTAGAAAGGAATAAAATAATTTTAGAAAGGAACATGGGGAACAGTAAAACAGGTATTAGCTCTTGTAGAACTGAACGATTATGACAACAATTGAGAATATTTGAGCATTGATTTGTAATTTACTATGGAAGTTATCTTGATTCTTAATTGAAATTTACTCGAATGTACTTCAAAGTGTTAGATTAATTTTCAAATCACTTCATTTAATCTAATGATTAACTACTACGTACTTCCTTTTCAACCTGAATGATTTTTCCTAGGTCTAGAAAATACTAATTTGTAATCACAGAATTTTTTACATCATTTGATGGAAAACTTTGGATAAAGCAGTGTTTGTAATATTGTGATAGCTGCTATTTATAATAAACTTAAGTCTAAAAATTACCCTCTTTCATTCAATGGGTGATACAGGGATTAGAGACAAGTTTGTCAATGTTAATTAACTCAGGAAATTTTCCAAGATGGTGAAAAAAACTAAATAGAAGGGCTTGTTTTTTATAAATATTTTAATAATATTTATACATTTTTATATCTTGGTACTAAGAAAAATCATCTACTTGATTAAGCAAATCAAATTTTATCATGATCCCTATATTTTTAAGAGTGGAAATATTCATGGTAGGACAATAAATAGACAAGCAAGGTGGTATTGATTTCATCTTTTAAATAAGAATACTGCCTATTAAGAATTCAATTTAGAATTCTTATTAAAGAGAATTAGAGTAAGTACTTTTAGTATGAATTGTTATGAAAATGAGCTTGAGATATTTTTATAGGATTTTCAATCAAATTAAGTAAAGATGTCTTGATTTTCTCCTTAGTGTGTGCCAAGCTTTGAATGTCTTTTTATTTATATCATGCTCTGTATAATCCATGTGTAACCACAGTACATAAACCACCACCAGTTTAGAGAATATAACGAGTTGGAAACAGAGCTGGAGTAGATATTTTGTATTTGAAATGAGTTCAATTAATTAATATTTTCACTGATGCATATATTGATAGAAATAAAATCCATTTACTTTTTGACACTACATAGATCCTAACCTGCTCAATGAAACTTGCTATGATGAAACAGAAACATATACTTGTTACACTTATTAATTTTGTGTAAGGTAGGCAGGCTTATAATTGATGGAAAATTACCAATATAGAATTTGGTTTTGTGGTATTTTTACTCTAAATTGAATTAGGAAGTTGAGGAATATTTAAATTTGGAGCCATAATCTTAATGTATAGCAGTTATCTTTTCAAAATAAGAAATCTGTTCCCAGTACAATCATGTAGGTCAAGTAATTGGTCATTTAGAAATAGAATAATAAGCTATGTAAAACAATCCCCAGGCATAATGTTTCCATTTATCCCAAATATCTATTTTTTCATCATTAATTCGCATTTGTGTAACACAAAAATCTCATGCAAAGGGTGAAAATTACTGCATAGGCTAAATCATCAATGTGTAAATATGTGCACTTATAAATAGAAAGTGGCTATTTTATTTTCATGTTATCTCAAATCATAACTGGTATGTAACAAGTGATAAGTATTTAGTACTTGTTCCTAGGAACTCTTTTATGAATTCTTTTTCTATACTTTTTCCCCACCCCCTTAAACATTTCCATTGCACTTTGATTTGTTTTTATTTTAATTTCTGTGCTTCCAAATTATTCAGGTTTCTGCTGTACTATCTATATTTTTCAGTTTCTACTTGGAACTCTTTCTTTAGATTCCTCCATCTTGGCTGTCTTTCAGCTCATTCTCTACTTAGAATCATTAACAAAATATAGCTTTGGCTGTAACTAAATGGGCACAAGTAAAATAACATCCAATACCTCTATGAGTAACAACTGCAAGCTCTTTAGTTCTTTCTATCTTTTCAGCATTTCGTGGTCTTCTCCTTGTACTTCCTGTATCTGCTTGATGAGGAGAGAGCCCGTCCTTGGACGTGTTGGGGTCCAGACCTGAATTTCTGAGATTCGTAACTTGCACTCGCTGTTCCTCGGAAAGTCTATGGATGGTGACAGCTGTAACACTGGATACAGTAACATCTGCAGATGTGCTAGCAACAGCAATAGCACCAGTGGTAGTCCTGTTATGCTCCTCTAACTCACCAGTGGAGGTAGTGTGAGTCAATGTAGAAGAACCTGTGGGACACAGTAGCACTAGATGCTAACTTTTTCTTTTAAATTTTGTTTACTTTTTCTGATAAGTTTAATAAATTATCTTCCCTTCTACAACCTTAAGGATAATCAACATAAAGAGGCAAAACACAAACACGCCACTAAAATGTGAAGTAACCAGACCTGATGGTGGGTTTATATCAATCAATCTATGAATAAATATTACACACAAATACACCACATTTTAACTATAACACATTGGAGATGGTGGTAAAATACAAAACCTTTTATGAGGCTCTAAATCAATCTTATTTCTCATCTATTGGCAGATAAATTTTAGCAACAAATGCCTGGGAAGTGACAAGTTTGACAGGATAGGTAACTCTATAACCACAGTTTTCTCAAAAGAATGCCTAGAATAATCCATGCCATATTTTTTTATGAATTCTGGGGAAAATATAAAAATTTTTTATTTTAAGACAAGAAACTGAAGAAAGGAGAGTTTAAAATCAAAGCAAAAATAAAAAGAAAATAATTTGAACAAATGAAACTCTGAAATAACTGCTCTATGGGTCTATCTTAACCTCATTTCTCAGAAAGGAGCCAACATAATCATATAGTCCGTGCAATGAGTTATATACGGTTTAGAATCTTGTGGATTGTCTTTGGAATTTGGGTAATATTTTTCCCTATTTTAAAGTAAAATTTGAGATTGATCAATTTCCAACTAATTAAAATTTAATAGATTTTACTTAGAAATGAGTGAAAATTAACTATTACAATGGAACTTTTATTAATATAAAACAAGTTTTAAATTGGTTGAGAATTTCCAAAAATCTTTTAAGTATTTCACAATACATGACAGCTATCCAGAAAGTATCTAGCCATGTAATATGAAAAATAGAGGTATATATGGCTGAATTTTTTCTGAACAGCCCTCATATATCTCTCCAAATTTTTAACCTTATTGTTTCCATTATAATTTAAAAATATGTTTTTAAAAGGCCAAATTAGGTCTTTAAAAAATTCTTTCTCTTAAACTTTTTAAAAGATTGTCATTGGTAGTACATAATTCTCACATAATGCAAAAAGTAACCCAATAATAGAATCATGAAACTGAATGAAGCTATAGTTTTAAAAAATGCTTTCTGTGCAAAGAAATTAGGAAATATTGGAAGTATAGCTAATAATTACAATTAGAAGTCAGGTGCTAGTTAAAAAGACAAGTGAGTATTTTTCAAAGCCAATGAGTGGCTAATACTTTCATATACTTGCCCTCTCAAGAAACTGCACTGCAAACTTCTTTCCACAATATAGAAATTTTGGACAAAAATACAGAGATTTTTTAACCAGTCTGCAAGATGAAAACAGCTATCTTGTTTAATGTGGTTTGAACATGTTCTGCCTATTCTCTTTTTCTCGTCAGCAGATTAGTAGGACAAGTAATTTTGCTTTCTGCTTTAAACTCAAAATGGAAGTCATAAGCAAGCAAAAGAATACCTGTCTGCTATGAATTCTTCCAGCCTGAGTTGTCATACCCTGTTTTAATTTGATTTAGAAATTTAAAAAATTAAATGATGATAATATTTTGAGGGGGCCAGGGATAAATAAAGCACGACCACTGTCAGATCATTTCAAAGCCTTCTGATATACTTTAAAGCATCAATCAGAAAAAAGTTGTTATTGAATATTTATCCAAGGTATTTTGTGAAGATTAGAATCTATTCAATTCAAAATAAAAAAGAAAGAATCTACTCAATTCATATTGGTTAAGCAAACTGGCCAGTCGTGTTTAATAAGCTAATAGTTGGCAATGAGTTTCTTTAATTACATGATTAAATAATAATTACATTTACACTACGATTTAGTAATTGACCTCATGGTAAATCATATATTTGAGATGCTCATGTGCTCATTACTATAAAAACAATTACTGATCCATATTAATTTCTTGGTTTGTAATTACTCCTATTTTTGAAAGGAAGTATAAAATTAAAATAAAAAATAATATTTAAAGCTTTTCATAACTTCATCATAATTTCTAGGCTTTTAGGTTTAAGAAAAAAAACAATTATAAACACATTGCTATGTATATAATCTACAATTATGAAAAATAATGGAATTTGTGTCCTGTCTCAAATCTTAGTAATTCTACCTTTAACAAAAGATTAAACTGTACAGTTATTTATTATATGAAATCACTGAGGTCATTACAACTTAGCCAAAATGGTCAATATATCTGGGATAATTCTTGGAATAGTATCTATATTGCTTCTCAACTAATCTTCAAGATCTACAGATCAATTCAAAACTTACACTTCTCTTGAATAAGACCTGCAGCCCAGGATGGCTTTGAATGCAGCCCAACAAAAATCCTTAAAATATTGTTGAGTTTTTTTTGGCAACATTTTTGTTTTAGTTCCTCAGCTAGTTGGCGTTAGCATACTTTACGAGGCCTTACAACTAAGTTCACAAACTGAAACTGTGCTTACATTGGCAGCACTGTACAAACAACTCAGTAAGGTTTCATAACCTTCGTGTATCTTTGTCTCACAGCTGTGTTCGTGTTGATGTGTGGCGGTGTCTTGCTGAGTGGCGTTCATTACTGTTGTTGCTTGTTTTTGTGTGCCATCCCGAGAATGTCGGTGCTTGAATTAGAGCAATGAGCAAACATTACAGTTCTTACTAAACTTGGCAAGAGTGGAAGTGAAATCAGGGACATGTTAGTCCAAGTTTATGAGGATAAAACCATGAAGAAAATGGCAGTGCACAAATGGATTAAACAATTTTCTGAGGAGAGAGAAAGTATGACTGATGAAGAGAGGTCAGGATGGCCAGTAATGAACAGAACTGAGAAGGACATAGCAAAAATTATCAAATCATGCATGAAAATCATCAGCTGACTGTGAGAACCAGAGCAGACCAAGTAAATATCGATAGAGAAAAAGTTAGGATAACATTAACCGAAAATCTTGGCATGAGGAAGGTGTGTACAAAAATGGTCCTGATGAAGGACAAAGTTTGCCAAGACCTTTTGGAGAGCAAGGCAATATTTTGGGCCATGTTATCACTGGTGATGAAACATGGGTGCACCAATATGACCTTGATATAAAGGGTCAAAGTGCATAATGGAAGTCAGCCAATTCTCCATGACCAAAAGTGTTCTGTCAGCCCAAATCAAGATTCAAAACAATGTTGCTAACCTTTTCTGATATCAGAGGGATTGTTCATTATGACCAACTGGACAACAGTCAACTGAGTTTACTATTTGTAAGTGGTCAAAAGGCTGTACAAAAGTTAGATGAAAAGGATCTAAACTTTTCATCAACAACTCCTGGCTCTTACATCACAATGCATCAGGTCATATGGCAGGTTTTAGCCAGTAAACAAATAGCAGTATTGGAACATCCTCCCTACTCACGTGATCTGGCCCCCAGTGACTCTTTTCTTTACCCAAAGATAAAGAAAATATTGAAAGGAAGACATTTTGATGACATTCAGGACATCAAGCATCTTAAGATGGCCATTCCAGAAAAACGAGTTCCAAAACTGCTTTGAAGGGTGGACTAGATGCTGGCATCAGTACATAGCTTCCCAAGGGGAGTACTTCAAAGGTGATTGTAGTGATATTCAGCAATGAGATATGTAGGACTTTTTCTCGGATAAATTCATGAACTTAATTGTCAGACCTCATATGTGTGTCTCAAGACAATTCTTCCAATGTGGCTCAGGGAAGTCAAAAGGTTGGCCACCACTGTTCTAGATGATCAGTAAAGTTCCTGACCAAATTTGAAAGCCAGAACTATTTTGGTAGCATTTAGACCTAGGATTTGCTAACTATCTGATTCTTAAAATCTTCAGTTAGTAGAGCTCAACTTCTGGCCAATAGTGGTGGTGGTTCAGTAGTATTTTCTTAAACAGTTCTTATATTTTACTTATATTTTGTGTTCATATTTTTTCCTCCCCATGCTAGAATGCAATTGAAGGTTGAGATTCTTCTATATTCTATTCACTGCTAAATCACTGGGATCTAATATATTGCCTGGTCCAAAGCAGATGATCAAAACACATTCCTTAAGAAGAAATAAATGAATAAATGGATGTACTAATAATGCTAATATTAAAATAGTAAAGAGAATAAATTTCACAAATGAAATATGGTTATAAGTTTTACCATGGCAAAGTAATATTTCAAACAGTATAATGAATCAAGGGTAAGTCCAAAGGAAAACAAAATTGATCATTTCGTTTTTAACTTTCAAAAACATAATTTTGAAGAAGTGTGGAAGCTGAAGATAAGTAACAGTTACTTGAAGATTTCTGTTATCATCCCCAAAACACAAAACCTTACAGTGTTAATGTGAAATGGATTTACTTATAACATTCAGATTTCTATAGAGTGAAAAGTAGTTATATCTTGTAAGGGCAGGAGCTAGCTAGAGGTGCATCTGAATTTAGTCAGATATATTTGAAATATATATGTGTGTATATGTACATATATAAAATAAATAAACAACATGGGAATTCTTTGTAAAGTAATAAAATCATCCTTCACCACACAGTTACATCATATATAATATAATAATTTTCTTTAAAACGTAGACTGATTTAGAATATTGATTTTTGAAACCATTTTAAATTGGCAGTGTGTGAAACACAGCTTTTTAACTTGTCAAAAGGTACCATTTAACAGTTTAAAAACATTCAATATTTTTTAATACATAACTTTTATGAGGTTATTGTCAATGGTGTAAAAACTTTTGAATTATGTTAATCAACCCTCCAATATTAAATATGCAGTATGGCTATTTTAATATCAAAATATATACTTTATTTTCTTTTTAATATTTTAATTATGCTACACAATTGTGTAAACATCTTTAATAGCATAATATTAAATGAATGTGTTACAGGACATACAACCCAAATTAAGGAAAAAAATGTACATTCAGAAAATCCATCCTTCATTGAAATAAATCATGTAAACAAGATGTAGTCTATCACAATTAGATTATCCTGTCATTAAGTTGCTTGAAATATATTTAAAAATTAGATATTTACAATATAAAAACATATCCAGAATGTAATGCTATTAATATCCTTTAACAAAACGTTGCCCAATTTAACAAAAAAATAAACAAAATGGTTTACATATATAAGCCTGCTTCTAGAAATCATGACTACATGTCATCTTTGGAATTATGATAATGGAAAGTGATATATGTTACCCATGTCAATGGGTAAATTTGTTGAATAGTAATTTTTATGACAAAAAATTTAGATTTGGTTATATATTACAATGAAAATTATGTTTTTGAAGGCTTATCTCAACAATATATCTACAAGAGACTAATATAATTCATGAAAAGACATTTATAAATACATCATTTAGAAAGTATATCAAATAAAAACTCACATTATAATTAATTTTTTATTTCCTTTGGATTACATTTTTGTACTTTTTAAAATATGCTCTTTTGCTAATTTGTAAAACTCATCTCAGAAGAAAGCTAAAGATAGGAGTGAATGGCTCAAGACTTATAAAACTATATAGTATAGTTGAAGATATCTGCATATTCAAAAAAGTAGCTTTTAGATATTTATGTTGGCATGTTATTTTATTTAAGAAACATATATTCGGTTCCATTAATTTTAGTATTTCAAATAAAAAATCTGAATGAAAGATTAATTAACAAAATAATTTCAAGTAAATACTTTTGTAGCATTATATTTAATGAAGAAAAATGTAATAAACTTTAAACATGAAAACATGCAAAAGAAAACATATACAAAGTAACAGTGAAATAAAATAAAAACATAACTAATACAACAATTCTATTTAAGCCATCATTTAAATATTCTATAAACTGTAGCATATGTAATTCAATTCATATGTTGTGTTTCTTTTATTTAATATTATGTGAAACTTACAGGAACATGTTGTAAGTGAGGATTGTAAAGTAACTGAAATATCAGGAGGTATCGCAAAACAAAGCCACTGCTTTGTTACGTTACTATACCATAGTGGGGAAAATAAGTATTTTGCATTCAAAACATTATTAATTCCAGTATCCCAAAACATGTATAACTTCATATGTAATAATATAAATTGGTATAAGTGTGTATAGTATGAATATTCAACTAAGGAAGAGATGAGTAAATGGAAATGGAAAGTAGTCCTTAAAGTGTAAAATACACATGTTCTACTTCTGCTTAATTGTTACCAAATATTAAACTGTCTTTCTAACTCAAAAAATTTTAAGTGAGCAAATCCTGAAAAAATTAGTTTGCAATTTTGTTTTAAAAGTAGGTCTATATTGATCATATAAAGTTTTTACTTTAAATCAGAATGCTGCTTTTATGTTGAAACTACATAAGATTGTGATAATAAAATATCTAATTAAATGAATGTAAGATTCTCTTGTTTATAAGATATACTTCTAAGAAGGAAAACATTTGCCAATTAAACTATGGCACAGCAATGAATAAATGCTCTCACCTGCATACAGATTTCTAAGATGTTAAAATATGAAAAGAAGTTGATCTTGGCAGAGGGAAAACAATGAGTAATCCAAGTAAAATATTTTCTATGAACATGAAATAATTAAATAAATTATGCAAGTACTAATTTGAAAATTAAACTGAGAGTTTAAATATAAATTGTCTTTCTGAATTTATTGATATATAGATATATATTTTTTTGTTTCTATTTTGTTACATATTTCTATTTAAATTTCTAAGAATTAAATAGGGGAAATAATATTAGGTTTGGAAAACAGATTTGTTGTGTTTCACCAAGTACAGGTGATCTTACTAATTTAACATGCAAGTGAATAAATATGTGCAATCTAACCTGACAACATTTTAGCAAGATTTAATGACACATTTACTAAATCCAGTTACTATGAGTAAATAAATGATTAAAAAACAAATAACAACATATGCTCTAATGCCAACCTGTTTACATGCAAGATAAAAACCTCATATTCTGAATTGTTTGAAATGCTGATGAACCCACCTGCCAGACACCCATAAATGCCTCTATCAAAATGAAGTACGGAAAACCTCAAAAGTTTTAGAAAGTATATGGAGAGTACTGTGTTAATCAACCATCGGAAAACTATATGTATTTCAATCACATCACATTATGTATGATATATGCAGCAAATACATATGTTATATATGTTATATAACATATATATGTTGTAAATGTCTGAATGTTATACTAAGTATCATCAAAAACTGTTATAAAAAAGTGAGAGAATAAACATCTCATTTCTTAGAGTAAGAGCACGCTAGGGAAAAATTTTTTTACATAGAAGACTGAAAGTCTTGAAGATATTCTCTTTCCCTTGAAGGAGCATTTTTTGCTTCACCTAGTTGATTATAACGACGTTGCAGCACTCTGTCACTCTCTCATACAAACTGAAAGTTTTGACTATGTGTAGTGGTGGCTGCTCGGGGTCATGTTCGTTTGTTTGTTTTTGTTTGTTTAATGTGCACAACCACGAAGGTACACACCACTCACAGGAATCAATATCCACAAAATTGAATTTTTATGTTTTGTTTTGTAACTAAGCATAACGTTATTCTATAAAGTCACAGTACTAACAACAGAACTTGAAGACCTAGGTTTTGAAATAGACTCATGTCATCTTTGTTACATTTCATAATAATTAGAGAAAGGGAGAGAATGCACCTCCACGCCTTTCTAAAACCATCTTCTAGAAGCCTTCATTTTCAGACCTTTTTCTTGCCACAGCTCTCATCTCTCAGCTGCAATAGCAGCATCTGTCATTCTGGATTTCCCATAAACAAATGAAACGTAAGTTAACACAGACTTGGTTAATTTTCTACCACACAAAATCTTGTGGAACTGCTGCCAGTTCTCGTTGAACATGTAAAGGTGTGATTAGGAAAAAGGGAAACTACATATCTTTTATTCTATAGTGTTATATCAGGAACTCCTTTATTCCCAGAGCCTTGCTGTGTCTGATAATTACTATGTATTAATAACATTTTGAAAGTAAAGATCATGTTTTATAGTTGTGCATCCCCTACTTCCCTTTGAATGTTCAATGAATATATGAGGGAAAAATTAATGTGGCTGAATGTGCTTCTCTCTTGTTTCTCAAAAATACATTTTATGTTTAATTAACATTTGTTTAGTGTTAATTGTATTTTAAAGATAGAAATATAAGAATTTGAACCTGTCCAGATGTGTTCAAACACATAACTATAGAACACATAAATTGCAATATAATTACAATTTATAATTGCATGTGTTAAAATAGAAGTAAAGAAGAGAGAAAGAAACATCCAAGAATACATATAAATCACTCCACTTGTGTTTTCTCAAATGAGGATAGCATTTACTTCTTCCATTCTCCAGCCCCCTCCCCACCCAAATGTTTTATAATGATGATATATCATATTGTGAAGGAGAAGAGAAAGTAAGGAAAAAGAACTAGTGGGTTACCCTTTATACCTATCAACGTCGAAAGGAAAACTAAGAGAAAGCTTCATCGTGACCAAGCTGGTCAGGTCCATGAGGTCTGCTTACATTGACTATCTGACTATAACCATGCTTATCCTCTATTTAATTCTAAAATAACCTTGGAGTTTGGACAAGTCAGAGGGTTCATCATTTTTCATTAGTTGCAATGAAATGACTTCTAGTTTAAAAAATTAATAGCTGAGAAATACATGTTTTTGGGAGAAGTGAAAAGCCTGCAGTAAGAAAACTGCAGTGAGATCATTGTTGAGGCATTCATCATAAGTTGATATCTGATCTCATGTGATTGTTATTCAATTGGAAGAACTAGGTTCATTATTAACAGGTGGACTGTAAGCAAGGTGTGGGCTGACATTCTGAAGGGAAGACTATTATATTGTTAATTGTGGAAAGGCTGCTGAGAAGCTAATGAGTAACTGCATAAAAATGCTGAGGTAGAGCAGCCTCATAAAAAACTGAAGCCAAAAAAGTCTTAGTTCCCTACATCATACATTCTCTAAAACACTTTTTATTCTATAGCAGCTATTTAATTAGCAGCAGAAGGAGTCTGCTTGAAAATAAATACCAATCTTGGCTTAGACAAGTGGCATGTTGGAGGGGGAAAAAATCTTCGGAAACGGTAAGCACCTATAAAGTTGAGCATCAAGGGTTACCATTAATGGGAAATGCAAATATACTATACATTAAGTACTAGGGTATTACATATATTTTATGTTGAGCTATTTAAAACACATATTTCCATATTGAGAGGTAAAGATTTAAGAAATAAGAGTAATTTCTTTCAGTAATTACTCTTCCGAGTTCCTTTTTAGAAAGAATAATTTATTTCAAAACAATAAGTAAAAAGACTGTCTTTTAACACCATTAATAAAACTAAAGCATGAATGCTATAACAATGATATCTGAGACTTACAGTTATACTAGACTTTAAGTATGTTTTTGTTCTTTAGTTTGATTATGGAAATAGATGATGTTAAAATTTAGGGAAAAAATGTGGAGGTCTGGCTGAGCAGGCTCTGAAAAACCATCTATTTTAACACTGTGACACCTGGCCAACTTTCTCTGACACTTTCTACTATAGGAGTAGAGAGTTTGATCTGGGAGATACAAATCAGAAGGTTAATTAGAGAGAGCTTCCTTCACTCAAATCTTCCCTGGAGAAGAAACACTTGAGCAGAAGTTACCGTGTTTTGCCATGTTATCATGCACACTTTTCCTCCCAAATCTGTGAGGGAAAAATTAGGATGCATGTTATTTATGGGTAGTACTAATTCTGTATCTATAGAAATGTTTTGAATTATTTTATTTATGCTTATGAGTTAAAAGTATAACTTTAGAAATTAGTAGCAATACCCATATGCAAAATAATACCCTGGAATTTGATAATTGTTTCTTTTTACATAAAAATATTTTATCCATAAACTTCTTGTGTCTTGCATCTGTTCTTGTGTTTTGTAATTATTTTTTACATAATGTGATAAAAAATAAATGCTAAAATTCCTTTATAATACAAAATAACAAGTACCTAAATATAAACAAATTTTGAATTAAAAATTAAAATGGAATATTTTTTCCCCTGAAAGTTTGGGCCAAAAACGTGGGTACACATTATACAGGAAAGGACATTATACATGGCATAATACGGTACTTGGAAAGACAGAAAATAAGAGAGTGAAATATGAACAACTTGAGCTTTCACATTGAAAAATTCATTCCAAAGGAAGCAAATGTTATTTATTTAGACAATCTTTCTATTCCCCATTCCTTCTACTTCAAAGAAGGTGACAGTTTTTCCCTATTCTGTGTTTCAGTAGCATTTTAAATATCTGACTGTAACAGTGCTTTCCATCTCCCCTTTCCTTCCTCTTTTCTATTTCATAAACATGTATTAACTGACTTCTATGCATCCACCACACACACATTTTCACACACACAATCTATATCTATATCTACATTTATATCCATTTCTATATCTATATACCCATCTTACCTTGCAAGTAAACTATCAAGAACTTAAAAAATCAGAACCAGGTGATATGTTCAATAAAGGATACACAATATAACTATGATAACACAACTGGAAAGACCTTAGCTATGCTTCCAAAATGAGAAAGGCTTTCTAATAGAACAGGTATTGGAATTGAGTTTAAAGGGTAAGCAGATTTTAACTCATGCATGGGGGAAAAAAAATACCTTAGTCAGAGGTAACAGCTTAGAAAAAAGGAGTGGCAGGAGAAAAGACAAGACATGCTCAGGCAATTGCAAATTATTTGGCTTGGCAGGGATGAAGACAGTGATATCAGATTTGATAGGCAGGGACCAGTGCTTTTAGAGTGAAAAAAGTTTCAACTTAGCTTGAAAAGATGAGGTATCACTAACAGATATTAAGCAGCAGATTGATATGACAAGATTATCATTTTAGAAAAACTGTAATTGCTGTAATAGGGAGAAGATATTAAAGATAGAATAAAGGCAGGACAAACATATAACTATATCAACCACATGACCATGAGTACCTTGAAATAGGGATGCTAGATTTAGCCAATAAAAATAAAGGGCACTCAGTTAAACTTGAATGTCAGTTGAACAATTTTATTCCCTATGAATATGTCCTGTGCAGTACTTGGGACATATTTATAATAATAAATTATTCAGAGTTTATCTGAAATGGAAATTCAACCAGGCATTGTGGATATTATCTGGAAAATCCACTTTGGAAAGAATTCTATCTAACAAACTGAACATTTTATACATGCCAAGAAAGTTAAAACTATAAACAGATACTGATCCTTTTAAGTGGGCTTTGTTTGATCCTGTGAAAACTTACGGAATGATAGCAAGTAGGTATGATGACATCACAAGAACCTCTAGACCAAATTCATGCAAGCATATTTTTATGAAAATAGAAATTAGAAGACAAGTTGCATGAGGGGTGTGAAGGCCTTTTATTCTGCCTTATTTAAATTCCACATCCTTGTTTTTAGTATTACAAATAGCAAATACTCTAGTTTATCTCTTTGTTCATTATAAAACATATGTTTTATTTGAGGAAGAAATATATGCTGAGAATTACATGTATAAGATTACAGTGAAAAGTAAGCAAGAAAAACCTCACTAACATCAAGTCAGGAGGCCAGAAGGGGGAGCTCCCACACAGTAAAGTACAGGACGAAATGATTACAAACCCAACAAAAGAATCAACAGAAAAGAATGATCAATTATAGGCCCCACGAGGAAAAGATGTACGTTGCTTCTCCTACAAGAAATCGACAACCTCAGAAACTCAGTCAATGAAAAACTGCCATACTCCTGAACTCTTGCTTTTCTCCAAAACAACCTTTGCTCAAAGCAACATCCCCCAACTTCCTCCTTTTTCTCTACAACATAACGTTCCTCTCCTTTGTTAGACTTGCCTTTGGCTTTTGCTATAGTCCACCTATCCCAAATTGCAATCATTTGATGTTCCTGAATAAAGCTATTTTTTTCTGATCAAATAATTGACTTTTATTTTTAAGGTCAACATGACATACAAAAAAAAAAAAATGCCAGCTTTCTGAAAATGCTTCAATCCATAAAAAACTGAATTTACTGATCATTGAATTTTATCAAAGCACTAGAAATGGCATCAAATATTGAATATATTTACTATTCTCAAAGTATTAGGAAAGACATTTTACCTACTATTCTTCTCCCCTTACCATTTTTTCTTTTTCAGATGATAGAAAATATAAAATGGAAAGTAGAAAACTCAGTTTTCTATCTTCCTTAAACTCCTTCATATAATAAAAATTATACACACACATATATATAAAAAGATACATCTCATTTATATGAGAGAAGAGAGAATTATAGACTCTATACAAAGGCTTTCCAGAAATTATCCAGCCATGTAATAAGAAAAATAGAGGCATTTATGGCTGGATTTTGTCTGGGTAGGCCTCTATATACAGACTATATATATATGTATATCTATATATGTGTGTGTGTGTGTGTGTGTATATATATGTATATGTACACACACACACACATATATAGTCTCTATATATGAAAGTATCCATGACTAGATACTTTCTGGACAGCCCTTGTAGGTGTGGCAGAATAACGTATTTACTCCAAATGACTAGATTAACAAAACTATTTTAAACAAACATGTTACAAAGAGTAATCAGCATTTACTGAGTAGTTATTATGTTCTAGACATAGTCTTAATTAATTCATTTCGCCCTCAAAAGTACTGATGAACTGAGGATATTAAAGCTCAGAGTGGTTTCAAAACATATGCTGACTCATTTTGCTAGTAAATACAAAAGCTAGGGATGGGTTCCAAATTGTGTAATCCCAAACCAAAATCCTATCTCCTGTGAAAGCAGTATACCTGTACTTATCCTCCCTAATACAACACAGCATGTAAACACATGTTTGTGTCTGAATCAATACATAAATTATTCATTTCTGTTTGGTTTTCATTATGTCTTCCCCATCACCTCCTTTCCCAACACACGTCTGTTTCCAGGTCCTTGAAATTCCCTTGCCTCAGGGCAGGATGGTTTTGCAAGGCTAGAAGAAAAATTTGCTCTAAGATCTCTCCATTGTTTTTGTTTCTGACAATACAGGTCTCTTCAAGGGGATTACATCAAATGACAGGCCATTAGTAATAACTGAGGGTAGATGTCAAGAGCAAAAGAGAAGCAATGATGGCGTACACACCCTCCATGCTGTACTGCAAAGAGTGGAAGTGTTCAGGAACCTGGACTGACCCTTTGGCTAAGATTCTCCAGGCAGGCTTGTCCTGGGAAGCATAGGATCATTCACCTTCATGGGAAATGTGAGTTTGGCAAACAATGACTGGGTACTTTCCCTCATTGTCCAGGAACTACAAAGGCCCCCTGATTTCCTGCACAACAAAAGGAAAGAAGAAAAGTACCAGCGTTTCCTCTACCTTCATTCCAAACAAACTGGATAGATTCTTCCTCCTGTCAGGTACAAGAGGGGCTCTCCAATTTATTTGAATTTAAGAAAACAAAGATACATCTTTTGCCAACCCAAGTCTGTACATTAGATTTCATAGCTGTTTCATATACAAATACAAAAATGCGTACCACGCTCCAATAGCCTATCTTGCTGTTTTTTTCATAATTTTGTTTATGCTTGACATGAAGACTTTTACTAAATAGTGTTCTTACTATTTCTTCCTTCAACTATTATACTGATAAAACAGTTCTTAGTAATTTAATTTCACTTTTCTTTGAAAATTATTACAGCTCAATAGTTGCATGACCTGCCTCATCATCCTTGAGGCTTCTTACCATGTTGTTAAAATGGATCTTCTCCCTTTTTTTTTTCCCTTTTTGACATGATCAAAGCATCTATAAACTTCTGGTTAATTAATTTTCTTACAAGAACTTCAATCTTCAAAAATATTCATGGAAAGAATCCTTTTTATTCTCAGCCTCACATACATTTTATTGCTCATGGTGAGTAGATACTTCACTATGACTACTTTTGCCCCAGAGACCCAGGAATCAATTAGTCCTCAGCAACTACTCCCCATTGACTCCAAGTTCTAAGAATCACAGTCTCTAAGCATTTCTTACTTCATGCAAGTTCCATGGGAAATATTTTATATTTAATCTCCATAACAATCAGATAAAACAGATTCTATAATTCATATAGTCAAAGGTAAATTACTTGATTAGGGACATCCATTGAGGTATTCACTCAAGTGTTTATTGTCTTAGGCAATTCTTTCATTCTTTCATGTATTTTATTCAGTAAGAATTTATTGAGTGCCCACTCTATGCCAGGCATACAATGATCCAGAGGTGAGTAGTACAGACAGTATATTTCCTAAAAAAGATGAAACTCAAGTGAGAGAGAAATAATGGCTAGATTAATGTAATAGCTGGTGGTGAAACATAAAGTGACATGAGCTAAAAATCTTAATAAAATGAAAGAGTGGGACATAAAAATGTAATACCTGATAGATCTGGCAATTTTATTCAGACTGTCAGATTCCATAGTTCATATTCTTAATCTTGGTGACATACGGCTTCCTATTCAGTTATGACTTGACATTTCACTTTATTTCTCTATAACTATGTTCCACGGTCTCCTGTGCTCTATATTTCTATAAAGTAATATGTATTTTCATTTAACATAATATTACATTTTGAGAGTAAAGTTCAAATAGTTGAATTCCACATTTCAAAAATAAAAACTAATTTCATAGCAATAATATCACTAATTTTCCTTTATTCAATGAAGACTTATATATATTTTTATATATGAGGTCTGAAAATTAAGTTCATAAACTCATCTTAGAAAAAGTGCTACATACTTCATTGCTGAATATCGCTACGGTCCACTTTGAAGTACTTCCCTTGGGAAGTTATGCACTGATGTCAGTGCTTAGTCCACCCTTCAAAGCAATTTTGAAACTCTTTTTTCTGGAATGGCCATCAGAGCTGTCTGCAACTGTATTACCCTTGATGTCCTGAGTGTCATCAAAATGTCTTCCTTTCAATATTTCTTTTATCTTCAGGTAAAGAAAAAAGTCATTGGGGGCCAGATCAGGTGGGTAGGGAGGTTGTTTCAATACAGTTATTTGTTTACTGACTAAAAACTCCTTCACAGTCAGTGCCCTGTGAGTTGGTTCACTGTGATGCAAGAGCCATGAATTGTTGGCAAAAAATTTAGGTCATTTTTGTCTTTTTCATGCAGCCTTTTCAGCACTTCCATATAGCAAACTTGGTTGACTGTTTTCTCAGTTTGCATAAATTCATAATGAACAATTCCTCTGATATCAGAAAAGGTTAGCAACATCATTTTGAGTCTTGATTTAGGATGACTGATTGTTTTTGGTTGTGGAGAATTGGCTGACTTCCATTGTACACTTTGACCCTTTGTTTCAGGGTCATACTGATACATCCATGTTTCATCACCTGTGATAACACAGCCCCAAACATTATCTTGCCTCTCCAAAAGGTCTTGGCAAACTCTGACTCTCCATTGCTTTTGTTCATCAGTTAGTTCCTTCAGGACCATTTTTGTACACACCTTTCTCAGGCCAAGATTCTCAGCTAAGACTTTCCTGTTTCTATATTGATGTTTTCTTGGTCTGCTATGATTCTCATAGTCAACTGATGATTTCAACGCACAATTAAACAAATTTTTTTATGTTTTCCTCAGTTCTACTGATTACTGGCCACCCTGACCTCTTTTCATCCATGATGCTCTCTCTCCCCTAAGGAAAACGTTTAATCCATTTGTACACTGCCGTTTTCTTCATGGCATTATCCCCATAAACTTGGACTACCAATGTCCCTGATTTCACTTCCAATCTTGCCAAGTTTAACAAGGAATGTAATGTTTGTTCATTGCTCTAATTCAAACTCCAACATTCTTGCAACAGCACACAAAAACACGCAAAAACAATAATGAACGCCACTCATCAAGACACTGCCACACAATGACACAAACACAGCTGTGAGAAACAGATATACCAATGTTATGAAAGCTTATTGAGTTGTTTATACAGTGCTACCAACATAAGGGCATGGTGGCAAGTTTGAGAACTTAATTGTCAGACTTTGTATTTATATCTAAAATATAAATAAATGTTACATATTTAGATATAAATACATTGATATATAATTAAATAACTATTACAATATATGCATACTCTTTGCTAGCTACTGTTACATCCTAGGATACAATGATGAATTAAAACAATAATGTTAGCAGACAAAAAACAATAAAATATCACTGCATTATGTTGGAGTGTTAGATTAAATGTGGTCACAAATTCTTTGCAACTCTCTCCCCATCAAGAGGTCATCTGTTTCTTCACCCCCTTAGATCTGAACTATCCTCATGACTTGCTATTACCAATGGAGTACAGCAGAGTAACGTTATGTGAGCTTTTTTGCTCCTTAGTTCCAAGAAGTCTTACAGTTTCCACTTCTGCTTTGCAATGTTTCCTCTGAGACTGCCATAAGTATGTCCAACCTACTAGAAGATGAGGTACGAGGAGGAGAACCGAAGTTCCCCAGTTGACAGTGCTATGCATGAGGCCATATTTAACCCTGCTGCCAAGTTGACACTAGATCTTTATGCAGCCATACTTGTGATCCCAGAAGAGTCCTGCCAACCAACAGAATCCTGATAGATCATAAAATATTGCTGTTTAAAGTCTCCAAAACATGGCGTAGCTTTTGTAAGCCATGGTTAACTGACACAATGAGTGAAGTATAGTGTTTCATAGGAATATATAATAGAAGCACTAATCTGGTTTTAGGGATGATTTAATAAAGAGAAGTTTTCTGGAGGAAATATTTTAGATTGAAATAAAAAAGATAAGTAGGGATTTATAAGGTGAAGAGAAAGAAAAGAGATGGCTCAGACATAGCCTGCTCTATGTGTAATGGGCATGACGCAGGACAGATCTTATTACTTGGCAGGAATTAAAGAGCCTTTAGTATGGGTAAAGCATAGATGTGAGCAGGAAATCACCAGAATTTAAGCTGAAATTACAGGTAGAGAACATGTTATGAAAATTTGGTACAGCACATATAGTATAAGGGATGAGAAGATATTTGGACCTTGTCATGAGCATCAGAAACGATCCCTCAGTTCCACTCACTCCAATTAGCACTGAATTTCTTTCACCCTTCTGAGAACCAAATACGTTTCTTAAAAAGAAACAGTATTATGAGAGAATGACTTCTCTTTCTACCGATGGAAAACATAAAAAATATTCTTGATATTAAAATTTTAATAATTCTCAAATGTGGTTACCTAGGGTCATCTCTAAAGAAAAATTGAAAATTAGAAGATATTTGATTTTTTTTAACCCTCAAGTCTTAGATATCTGAATTCATTTCTTTTGATTATCATTTTTCTGTTTTCCAATGCCACACCTATCAGGACCTATTTCATCATGTGTTTACAAAATGGTAGACAGAATTAGTTTTTGAATTAAAAATATATTTCATAACAAGGTCAATGAAGGTCTTTTCTTAGAGCATGAAAATCATGCTGTGGAATTTCCACCACTAGCTAGAAGGCTGTGTAGGACTGGGTGGATGTTCGGGGGTTCTCTGAACCCTCAGATATATTATGCAGTCACCTGTACAGTCTATCTACAAACATGATCAGCTTGAGTGATTACATTTCCAAATGTGTTTTGAAACAACTGCAGTTTCCTTGCAGAAAAATGGTTTTTGCTAAAAGAAAGTCACTGAATCAGTACAATTCTGGAATTCTTGACAGAAGAATATTTTCGTGCACATGGGAATAATTTCTAAAATTTATTTAACATGAAACTGTATGTGGTTTACCTTGAAACAAAATGGAATGAAAACATAATATGCCAGTCAGTCAGTAACATAAACTGAGATTTGTAGTGTAGAAAAGAGACACTGAAATACAGAAAATACTCTTCTGTAATCCTAAAATTGTATGCATAAATTACACGTACTGTATTTTGAGTTAGCCCAGTTAAGTGATCTATAGTAATTTAAAATTATAATGTAACTACATCTATACTTTTAGTTTTTTGCAAAATATGATTACTTACAATTCTTTTTAACACTTCATAGATTAATTGCATATTACATGAGAAAGTGTTTTGAAACTATTGATAGCTCTGGGTTCAATACTAGCTATGCTGAAACTATGAATAAACTTGTAGGTGATGTGCGTTAGTTCCTCCTTATCATATGAGGAGTTTGGACTGCACTGGTGATTCTCAAATGTTTCATATGAAAGGTCACTTCCATTATATTGACCTGAGCAATTATTTTTGTGAAAAACTTTGATCTTACATATAAATTGAATCACTTTCACAGCAAGAAATGTATGCTCATTTAAAAAAAAATCAATCATGGCATCTGCTAATCAACACTTCTAATGGCCATGAGGTAACCAATATATAACTGGATTAATTTAATTATATTGCTAAGTAAATAAAATTGATATTTCAGTTATCATGTGAGGCCTTGTAATTATTTTTTTAAATAAAGAAAATAATGGACCATTATTATTCTTCCAAGGAATCCCAAAAAGGATCACTGGGCTACGAGATGATAATGGTCCCTTCTAGCTCTACAAATTCATGAGAACAGAAAATTTAATTTAAATAATACACTTATTTTAACATGTTGTCTGCCTGCCTTCCTCTCCCCCAACTCCAGAACCACTCTCCTTCCCTTTGTCTCTCCTTGACCTCTTTTTCTCTCTTTCCTCCTATAAATTGTATTGGGAATTTAATATATTCCAGGCATTCCTCTGGTTGGTAAAATGACCAAAGGAATGAAAGAGATACCAAGAAAGTAAGCACAGTGATTTCAGCACATTGAGAACACACACAGTGAATGCCTAGTTTATTGAGGGTAGCCTAATTCACAATTATTCTGAGAAGGAAATTTTTGTGCTGACTCCCAAATGGTGAAAAAAGAAAAAAAAAAGCCTCTCATGGGTAAAGCTTGAGGGTCTACTTTTCTACTCAGGGAGAACAGCTAATACAAAAAATACCTAAGGCAGAAAAAAAGCTGGTATGTCTAAGAAGGCAGTGAGAGAATCCTAAATATTAGGAAATTAGGAACTTGTAAGAAGTTTGGATGCTTTTCTAATTTATTCCCAGTAATCAATGGAGAGGGAAAAACTGATTTAAATTTGAAGAAATCACTTTGTTGTTAATGGATAATGTGTGTGTGTGTGTGTGTGTGTGTGTGTGTGTGTATGCATGTAGGGAATTTATGATGGTAGTAGCTTGCTGTTATGACTTGAAATATGTGACACAGTAACATGTGGAAGAAAATGAGGCAGATTTCCTGGCCCTTTTCCCCACTAGAGCATTCCAAAGATGAAAAAAAAGTTTGAAATTAGCTATTACAGAGCTTCTGCACCAGAATGCACATTTGCAAAGGCAGAAAAGGTAAATATATCAGACCAGAGACTCTGTATTAAGAGCCATGAGCAAATCCATGCAGCATGCTTGAGATGATATGGAAAGCTTAATGAGTACTGAGGTTCAAAAAATATCCAAATGGCTAATTGAAACCAATGCTTCAAATAAATAATAAACAAAGTGATGAGAATGCTAAAAGCTGAGGAGCACAGTCCCTGAAAGAAACAGATGCTGTGAGCAGCAGGGGGACACCAGCTTAACTGGCACAAATGTGACTGTGAATAATGCTCTTTCATGACCCTTAAAGCCTTTCATACATGCTGGGAATGTGTGTCCAAGATACTCAGGAAATTTTCATCTCTTCAAGTTTTAAGGTATAAGAAGGATGTCAAAGCTAAAAAAGGATATAAAAAGCAAATATGTTTCTACAGATTATGGCACTGTACAGAATGACATGAGATATATTAATTTTTGCATTAAGCAAATGGGCTAATATATCTAATAAGAAGTATACATTGTATTGTTGATTTTTTAAATATACATTGAGTGCCTACCATGTGCTAAGCACTATTGTGCTGAAGGTATGAAAGGTAAAATATACTTGATCTTTCTTTCAAGGAACTTAACATTTTTAAAGGGGAAGAGATCATGAAATCAATAAATTAATAAAGAAAGGAACTATTCAATAATGAACAGAAGAAATTTTAAAAGTGGCATAATGGAGAGTGTTTGATGCCTGGGTAAGGTCTCTTTGAGAAGAGGCCATTTATATTATGCCATAAAACTCAAGAAGAAGTCAATTATATGAAGGCTAGGGAAAAGAATTCCAGAAAGAAAGTGAATGTTGCTTAGACATAAGCAGGGAGGATAAGGGTAGTGATGAGTTTGGTGATACAGGCAAGATATAGAGACATCAAGCTGTATCAGTGGATTTTTTAAGTAAATGTCCTGACCTTGTTTCTATTTTTTTAAAGTAACCCTATGTGTGTGTAGAAAAGAGAGGCAACAGAGTTACTGGACAGACCAAAGAGAAGACTAGTGAAGTTATAAAGGACAGAGATAATATTTCTTGATACTTGAAAACAATAAATTAACTCAACAGGCAAATCAATGACCATGAGGTAATTAAAATTAATATGAATCTTAAATTAGAATATATTTACTTAATTTATTTCAAATATCAAATACAAATGTGTGGTTGTGATGGTTATACCTATCAAGGAAATTTTAAAAGCACACTGTTTGCATGTGAAAAGTAATGTCCTAACTTTCATAAGATAAATCCAACTCAGTGAACATGTATACTTTCAGCTACTAGCAAAAATAGGGTTGTTATTAAGAATAAGTGGATACAAAAGGCAGCTGAAAACTGGAAAAGACCACAAATTTATTCATTATTATTACTCCAATGAAGAGAATAAATAGATACAATAAAGAATAAAGATATACAATGCTATTTTGTCAATCTTTTTCACGGAAAGTAATCACATAGGAAATTAGCTAAATTAGCTATGTGAGCCCCTGACATGTCTAAAATGGCAAGGTACTGTGACAGGTTCTTTCAAAAATATTGTGGGATGTAATTACCAGAATAATGTCATATATTAAAATAAATTATTTCTGTTCTGTCACTGACAAAATTGAGATTCCATGGGCTAAGAATTTCATGGGTTTGAATCTAAGTTCAATAAAGTTTCTTGTTCTACAATACTACATTGACACCCTACATCTTAATATCCATACTGTCTTCACATTATACTGCAGATAAGTGTAGAATCAATACACCTATGTGTACTAGCCATATTTAGTTACAAATTAGAGTACTTTTACAAGTATTCCTTCCCAAATGAAATGGTACATAGGGAATAAAAATGGGGAAGAATAATAGCCTTATCAATTAAAAATAAGAGAATTAGATATCACCAGTGGTAAGAATGTCTTTTAATCTTATATTTGAAAAGAAAATACATCTGTAATGGTCTGGAAATAGATAGAACATAACTGATATAAAATATTTTACAAACAAAAACAATAAATAAAAATTTTATGTGCACTCATTCTATAAAAGGTTGATGCCTAGATTTATAATTTCCAAGGCATTAGTCTCAGTCTGAAGAGGAATATAAAGGTTAATAAGGCATATATTTTACCTTAAAGGTAGGCTGACCAGATGTCCCATTTTAAATGGGACAGCAAACAAAAGTACTGTCGTGTTTCAAATGGTACATATGGTCAGCCTAGTCTCACTGGGCTAAATTCAAGGTGTCAGTAGGCTGAGCAGATGTACCTTTTGAAATGGGACAGTACCATTGTTTGCTGTCCCATTTAAAATGGTTCGTCTGGTCGGCCTACTTAAAGGACGTGTAGGATTTATACAAATTAGTTACAATCAATGAAAGAATGGAAAAAGAAAAAAGAAATATCCTAATTAGTATGTAAAGAAAAATATGGAGAAGAATAGATTTGAGAGATGTAGGCAACTGTAGGATGAGGTAACAGTGAAGTTGAAAGAAAGACTTGTACAAGGATTAAGAGGTATAAAAAAATGTAGAAAATGACAGTTTGGTTTTGGTGCAGATAATGTGAGAGGAATTAGTATAGAAGAAATCTATAAAGAGTAGAGCAAAAGATATTAAGTAGTTTGAAGCAGTTGTTTGGCCACCCAGAAACCATAATTCTAGTATGAGAGATTTGTTTAAAAGAATTGAACTTTTCACAAATTGTAGCTTTTATCTGATTTCTAAGTCTCACTTGGAGGTGTGATGAATACGTAATAAAAATTTACATCAGAAAAATTTAAGTAACTGACGAGTTTAAGTACTTGAGTCCTAAATAATGAAGGTACCTTAAATACATAATGAAAGTAACTACTATAACCATAATTTAGTTTTAAGTCACAAAACATTATATGAAATCATGAAGATGGAAGCAAAAATACTCAAATAAAAAAGTGAATCCTTGTCTGTCATTTTTCACATCCTCAACATTTCCAAGGCTGAAATTCTAATCAGAGGATTTGACCTGTAAAATATAATTTTAACTGTCCCATGATTAAATGGGTATATTTGCAGTTTTCCTTAAGTATTCTCAATTAGCATAATATAATTTTAAACAGTATTTTATCTCTTTGAGGGACAGGGCCATTTAGGTTACCCTTCCATCATATGAAGTTTGGGATCTATTAATAATTTAATGCAGTGTATGAAGAGAAAGGAGATGCAGAATGATTAATGATTTAGTAGGTCTGAAATAGATATATGTAGGGATACACACAACAATACCAAGCCTTACCTCAAATTTACTGGGAAACATGTATATATCACAATTCAATTAATGGGAAATATATTCACTGAGAATAACAAATGAAGTGGTTTTGACATGACTATCACTTAGATATTTTAAACAGGATATTGAAGGAAAAGAAAACAAAGGCTGTTTCAAACAAATGGATGAAAAATGCCCAATAGTTTTTTGATAGAGGGTGGACAACAATGAAGAAATTTGTATAGGTGTATTTATACACCCTTTATCTTAGTAGCATTAAAAAATAGATGAATTCTGGGATATAATTCAAAAAGATTATTTATTCTGCTAACTCATAAGAATCAATGTGTCAGTATTTCTGGATCCTGAAAGAAGCCAATCAGGAGAGTGATAATAGTATAATACGTAATAGTACTGGTTTCTGCTGGAAGTAACATAATACTGTGTTCCTATTTTACCTTGTTCTGTACTGAATAAAAGTATGTACTGTGATGTCAGACACACCTGACTATGAATTCCTGCATCAACACTCATGAGTTGGGAAACATACAGGAAATTGATTAGTAACTATGAATCTTGTATTTCCTAATTTGTAAAATGGAGAAAATAAAAACACTACATTATATGTTGTGAGGATGGAAAGAAACACAGGAAATACAATGCCTGACACAGTGGCTGGCACAAAATCAATGTTCAGGGGTAATGGTGAAAAGAAAACATTGATGGGCTTTACTCAAAAGCAGTGAAAAAGACAAAATTATTTTATTCTTCTCTAAGGTAGATGCTAGCTCTTCAGTAAACAAGTTAAACAGTTAAAACAATTTTATTAACTAACTTTCTAAATTACTATTGAGCATCTGTTTCACTCACATTTTAAAGTAATTGTCATTGCACTCAAAGTTGTAATATGCATTAATAATTTATCATTATTT
This sequence comes from Lyroderma lyra, assembly GCA_004026885.1. Classification (NCBI taxonomy): domain Eukaryota; kingdom Metazoa; phylum Chordata; class Mammalia; order Chiroptera; family Megadermatidae; genus Lyroderma; species Lyroderma lyra. The sequence goes on along the minus strand of PVJL010006756.1, from coordinate 55,789 downwards.
TTTTGAATACCTGGTTTCCCTACGCAACTGACTCTAGGAAACATTGTTGTATAAACTTTAGTTCTACAATGGAATGAATAAAAACTAACAGGTGGCTGGTAATTATTGGCTAGGGAATTTATAGCTTGCAGAATAATTATATCATAACTCCAAAATGCAAATTAAGATGGTAATTTCATGGTCAAAAGGATATTATATTTGCCCTTTTCTTTAATTGTACCAGTTGACATTATCAGAAGCTAAAATACTAATTAATTAAAGATGTTTTACAAGTTTGATAATCTGATCCCTATGCTGAACCTCTCCTACTACTTTGCTTGCCAAGGGCAAAACTAACAATACAGGAGTTAAACTATATTTACCAAATCCTGTATCCCTTTTTTTTTTTAAAAACTTCTTTTATAATGCCACCTCTTGAAAAATTGTATAGATATACTTAACTAAACATTATGACATTTATATAAAAAAGTGTAAGCAAAATACACAGTGAATTATATTAGAAACAACATACAATTTAGAATAAAAAGACTTAGATTCAAGTTCGGTCTTTTGTGTCCTTTTATTTTGAATTTCCTTCCTAATTTTCTCACCTACTATCCTTATTTTAGGCCATACCTATGCTGGTGAACATCAGAGTCTGTGTTTATCTTTCTTTCTATTATATTATTAATACATAATTATATAAGTTAAATCATATTAATTTTTTATAATGCTGAAATATGTAACTCTTTCAAGGCTGAAAAATAGCCTTGAGTTTAGCTATTACTATTGCTTGAGAATAATTTAATAAACATTTTTAATGACATTTATTCAGTAAATGTTTATGCCCATTGTCATCTTTATTATCTTGGAAGAGACAGCCTTTCTGTTACCAAAAATAAACATACACACAAACCAAAACCATCTATCCATCTGTGCTCTGGATCATAGCCCAAGATACCTCTAGAACTCTGTCCTGTGATTACATTCTCTGTTTTCCTGCATCATTAATTTCTCTCATTCTATTATAGATGGTCATCAACATAATTTCAGAAATATACTCTCAATCTCTGAGGTTAAAAATCAAAATATAATGTAAAAGCATACTCGGAATCAACATTTCACTTCTAACCTTTTCCCTCTTCCTCCTTAGCTTTTAATTTCTTAAAAATATTATTTATGTAACCTGTTTTTTACATCCCAACTTCATATTTATACCTCAAAAATGTTAATTTAGGGCTCTGTGCAAATTTGTCGACTGAAATGACTTCCAATGCTAGCATATCCTACTTTGTGTCTTTAACTTACTCATTTGACAACTTCTTACTGTGAACTTACTATGTATCAAAAACTCTTCTGGTGATTCAGCATACATTAATATAGAAAACAGTCAAGTATCCCTGTCTTTAGGAAGCTTAGATTCAGATGACAAGTAGCACTATGAAGAAAAATAATGGTGGGTGTTTTAATGCCAATAAAGAGATTCAATTTTAAATAAGGTAATATGAAGACTTTTCTGAGAAACTGAGATGTAAGGGAAGATATGAAGTATAATCGGAGATGGAGCCATGCAGTTTAGCAGAGGGAAGAACTTCCCAGACAGAGAGAACAGTGGATGCAAAAGCCCTTGGACAGGAGCAGTTATGACACTGAGAGCCAGCAAAGAGGCTGCTGTGGCAAAAGGAGAGGGGAAGAAACGAGGTCAGCAAAGCATAAAGGTTAAGTCCTATAAGTAAATGAGACAAGCTTTTACTTCAATTGAGACAGAAACATTATAGGGTGCTGAGTTGAGGAGTGGCTGCTTAATTTCTAATGGGCAATGGAAGGCCTAGGATGAAAGCAGGAAAACGATTTAAGAAGAAGGTGGCAATAACCTAGGCAAGAGGCAATGGTGGCTGGAAAATGCATGGTTGCAAGTAGAGGTGGGAGGAAGTTATTACATTGTGGATGTTTTAAACGTAGAGCTGATCATGATTCGCTGATGTGTGAGAATAAAGAGTCAAGGATGATTTTGAAGATTTGTCTGAATAATTGAAAAAAATAATTGTTATTTGATGATATAAGAAAGACTGTAGGGAGCAAACTTTGTGAGGAAATATCAGTTTAGTTATGGAGATGTTAAGTTTGAGATGCATATTAGATATTCAAATGGAGATTTGCTGAAGTAACTTGAATATGTGACATTGGAGTTCAGGGCAGAAGACATAACCTGGAGATACAATTTTGGGAGTCACCAGCATAGAGTATTTAAAGGCACAGAACTGCAAGAATGGCCAAAGACCTCTGGGCAAAAGCCCGAATGCAGACCAGAAATGTGAGGAGAAATCAGCAAAAGAGACTGAGGAGGAATTATCAATGAGCTTGGAGAAAAACAGGACAGTAGCATCTGTGGGGCCAAATGCAGAATGTGTCTCAATAAGAGGAGGAAATCAACTGTCAAATTCTACTGAAAGATTAAATAATACAAAAATTGATACATGGTGACCTCTTGTTCATCATAGGACTGGACACTGATTGGACGTAGTCCAAGAGAGAATTAGAAGACAGGAATTGGATATAACGCATATTTAAAAGTTCTGAGAATTTAATGTAAAGGAGAGCAGAAAAGCTTGCAGATCATGTCATACATTGGCCACTTCCTTCTTTTTTGAGACATTCTGTTTTCCAGGCTTCCACAAAACTACTCTCAGTTTTCCATCTATTGTACTTGGTAGAGTCTTTTCAATCTCTAATTTGTTTCTGCTCCCCTACATAAAATTTAAGCAATGAATTTTTCAGGGCTCAATCCTGGATTATTTTTTCTCACTTTGCTCTTTTGAGTCTCTTGGGGGAAATCATCGAATACCATGAATTTAAATGCTGGCTTTATGGGCTGAATCCCAAATGAAACTTCAATTTAGAACTCTTTGCAGACTTCAGACATAGATCTCTATATTTCTTCCTAACAAACCTATTTGATCATTTCTGTGATAACACAACTATACTCTAGAACTCAAATATAACAGGCCTTCAAGAGTGCTTTTTCGTTCTTTCCACTACAAAATATTTTCTCCTTAGAATCTTTTGTATACCAAGGAAACTTTAGACATCATTCATGATTTCTTCTTTTCCCTCATATCAACTTCCAAGTAATCAGCAAATCCTGTCAATTTCAATTCAAATTTATATTAAAGCTGCCTTCCTTTCATTTTTGACTCATAATTGCAATTCAGATAGTCATTTTCTCTCACCCAGACAGGAGAATACAATTATTTTCTCCACATTCATTCTTGTCCACTACAGTACATTTTCTACACAAAAACCTTACAATTAAGTTGATGAACTTGCCACTGTGTGCTTAGGTTGGCAGCGCCATAGAAACAACTCAGTAAAGTGTCATAACCTTGGCAAGATTACTGAGTTATTAGTTCAGTGCTACCAACGTAAGCACACGGTGGCAAGTTTGCAAACTTAATTGTCAGATTTTGGGTATGAAGACAGTGCTGATGGCCATTCCAGAAAAAGAGTTCCAAAATTGCTTTGAAGGGTTGACTAAGCACTGGCATCAGTGCACGGCTTCCCAAGGTGGGTACTCTGAAGGTGACATTACTGAAACATGATACTCCGCAATGAGGTATGTAGCACTTTTTCTAGGACAAATTCGTGAAATTAATTATACAACCTCATATATATGCGCGTGCGCACACACACACACACACACTCATATATGTATTTTTTTAATGTTATTTGACTATTTCTTTAATTTTATTGCAATAGTTACGAAGGCAAGGACTCTACACCTCTCCTTTTTTATCCTACCCATTAGAAAAGTACCCAGAATATCCCCTATCAATGTTTACTGAAAGAATGAATGGATGGATGAATGACAGCCATGGCCAGGTCACAGTGGGACTATGGGAGTGAACTGAAAGTACCTCTTAAGGAACGTCATTAATAAGAGAGGAACTGACAGATAGCTATGAGACAAATATTTTAAGTGGTCCATAGAAGCAAGACCTGTCAGGTAGAAATCAATAATGTAAGAACTAACTTCTTTTTCAGGTTTTAGTTTATGGGCCAATGTGTTAATTTCCTTGAATGCAATTGTATTTAATACAACAAATCTTTGAGATAAATCGCCTTAACATCTCTATGTCATAGTTAAAGGACTAAGTTTACAAGGTCCAAGAAGAGCTAAGAAATGACAACAAAATTGAACCTAAGTCTCCTTTTCCAGAGTCTGCATTCATGAATCATAAAAAACTTCACCACTCACAAACTATATTTAGGTTCCTTAATATTTTCTTCTGATAAGCATACTTTCTTTTTTTTTACTTTTACTAAACTATGGTTTTTCAAAACCTGTTTTATTGAAAAGAAAAAATAATATATGCTCACTCATGGAGAAAGAAAAATATGGAATCAGATATATGAGCCTTCTTTAATGAGGCAATCAGCTGAAATTTCAAGGGAATTGTGAAATAATCACTTGGACCTAAATGTGTGTGTTTGCTCAAGTATCACACTGAATTTAACTTTATTGTGTCAATGAGAAAGTTGTAAGTCATTATCTAGGGAGTGGAAAAAAGACTCAATTAGATCATTAATTAGGTTGGGTTAAAGATCTGAAAAAAGATTTCATCTGACTAAGTTACACCTTTTATCAGATGTTACACATGTTCTTCCTCATGTTTTCTGACATTCGTGCTAAAGACGTATAAATTTTCCTGTCAAATTGTTTGACTAGGGAGCATGCCATCACTCCTGTGACAGGTACCACCACCACGGTCATCGCTATATGGATTTCCGGTTGGTGAAAATATTTAAATAATTACATGAGATTATAAATCACAGTAAGTGTGAGAGACACTGAGAATTCAGAACCTGCTCTTATTTTTAATAACAATATAGAAAGTAACTTGTGTGGAAGTTACTCATTTTCCTTACTTATTTACTTGCTTTTTCTTTTTCTATCTGTTTTTGAACAAATTGATCCTTTATTTTATACCCTATAAAAATCAGATTAAACTCTTATACGTTACTTGTTAGTGTTTATTTTTTCTGCAGTATTTTTTATAAGTGTGTTTCTGCCAGTTACTTAACCTAAAATATGGATAACAATAATTTCATCTAAAAATGGAAATAAACTATTACAACAATTAGAATACGTTAGCGGTAATATTTTCTAGATTAACAGACACCAAAATAGGCTCTCAGAAAATAGAATATATAACAGAGATTTTGAGGAGAAAGGAAGAAAAAAATAGAATCTAGATTATTTAGAGAAATATTTTTAGAAAATAAAAATTTTTTAAATTCTAAAAATTCTAAAAATTTTAATAATTTTGAAAATAATGGAAAACCCCAGATTGGATTCCAGACTTTCGGATTCCAGAAACACTATTTACTACTATGCTACAGAAACAAGTATAGCTACTATCATCAAATTACATCACATGAGAAATTGTGTATTTCAACAAAGTATAAATCAAATCCTAAAAGTATACATATGTCATATAAATACAGCATTGACAACATATCTCTATTGCTTTTTGGAAGCCATTCGTTTCAACAACTATAAAACGTTTACTCTCCAACTAATAAATTTAAGCTATGCCTCTCCCCACCAAACAGTAAAAACTAATGACAGAAATACACTTTTAACAATATACTTTGAAAGAAATGCCACCTCTTTTTAAATTTTTGGTTTTGATGACATCATCTTGATTAAAGAGTTCCTCAGGTATACATATGATTGTAAAGTTCTGTATTAAGAGTGGAACTTGTACTACTTTTAAATTATGTTATTCTCTAAGTGCTGAAAAAAACTATTAAGAAATAAAATCCTCTTGTAGAGTATGAAACAAATTGGTCTCATTCAGATTCAGATTGATTTTGGCCTATAGCCCTACTTATCATTTAATTAAATGGGAATGCATTATGCAGAGCTATTAAGTAAGTCATGTAGCAAAAGAAGCAAAAAATGTAGTATGAATTTTTTTATAAATTATAAGAAAGAATTCTCACAAGAAGATAAGAGTATTGCAGGGTCATCTATACACAAAGGTAAACCAAAAAGCAAGCATTTGACATCCAAAGAAAATAGAAGAGTTATTGAACAGTATAGAGGAAGGCTTAAAATATTGTATCATTTATTTGCAAAATATCATTGTCTTAAAAGAGGACCTTGACCTTATTCCTTTCCTTAGTCTGTAATTGTGGGAAAATCATTCACGCCATTTTAGAGCATTTAGCAGTACACATAGTTAAAGTCTTTTTTAAGGTCATTTAATAGCTGTGAAGTAAATAGTGCAATTCAATGGAAAAAGTTAAAAATTAAAATCTGTACATCAAGAAAAAAAATTTTAGTTTATTTTAGCCATTCTTATGCATAATTTTCAGGAAAGGAGGAAAATGAATCAGAGGCCAGAGTTTTAATTTACTAATTAAAGTAAATTAGTTGGCAATATTTAGTAAATATTTTTTTAAGATTTAACTAAATAGTCAAACATTATTAATAATGTTAGAACAAACTTGATGCCCTGCTTAAATTTCCATGGATGAGTTATTTAACTTGCCTCAGTGATACATAGAGATAGACAGATAGGTAGGTAGGTAGATAGATAGATAGATAGAAAGATAATCACTCAGAGAGAGGGAGACAGAAAGAGAAGGTCACAATAAACCCCTCACAACTACTACTGAGACACTGTATAAACAAAAAAGAAAGGACAATCAGTTTCCTCAGTCAGTCTTCAAGTCACATCACACAATTAACACAAAACTATGGCTACACTGCCATGGTTGACATGCCCTGGGACTTTATTATATTACATATATTCATTTATAAATATATGAATGAATAAAGTCTTTAGGACAGATATATATATATTGCATGCTGATATTCATAAACCATGAACTATGTAATTTAAATTAAGACCACATAGAAATCCAGGTTATTTAGTTAATTCTCATGAAGAGTCAGAGCTTTCAGAACAGCTCCCCTAAAAATTTATTCTCATAAATATATATACACATTTTTTGGGGGACTCTAAAATATAACACACCCTCAAATGTTTTGACATCTGCAAATAGTTCACTGAGAATCATTGATGTACCATGAAAAAAAGGAATGAAATCATTCAAGGTTAAATAAATTACCCAAAAAAGAGTGTAGTAAGTATATAATCCATCTCTCATTTTTATGAATCAATTAAGATGCAAAGACATTCAAAATTTTTCATAAGGTTAACCAGTGACATAGCCAGATTCCAATATATAATTTTAAATCTTCAGCTTAATATTAGTGCCTCTGCTAAATGCTCTTACAAAATAAAAAAAGAAAAGAAAACAAAAACCAAGTTTGAATTAGGCAGTTTTATTTTACCTCATATTTTTCCAAACCTCCAGATCCTAACTATTGGCTGTTTTGCATTATATATTTCTTGATTCCTTATTGCTTGTTCATATTTAGTTTATGAACTATACAATATCGGAAGAGTTCAATCTCAATGTGAGAGATAAATTATTGGGAGAGAAAATTTACAACCAAAGAAGATAAAGATACTGACCATATGTACAAATATTGTATCAAGTACTGAAAATTATATAGCTCCCTTTTGCTATTAAATATTCAGGCAAAGTGCAAAGATTGATTTCAGCAAATCTTGATTTCCATATAAGTGTGTATGCATGTGTGCAGTGTGTACCAGGAGGTTAGAATGGGGCTCTTCTTTATTCAGTTTAATTGAAAGTATTGATTTAGTTGCTATTAAGATATTTAGGTGAATGCATGACCTTCAGCTTCTTATATGAATCATTTTTAAAGGAAATGTAGGAGAATCTGTTCAGTGACCCTTGGACTCTTTAGGCACAACAAGGATGTAGAAGCAGGGTACAAAAGAGAGAAGGTTGGTGAAATGTTTTCCTTTGAGAGAGCTCCTGTGGATGATTTAGTAGCCTTCCCAGAACCTTTCTGAGGGAGTAGTGGAAGAACACCTTCTAGTACTAGTCTAGGAAGGTGGGCTTCCATGGGATCACACAGCAATGGAATCTGTTTCACGTCTAGTGGGCACACAAAGAAAGATGGTGTCCATTCATGTCTGAAAAAGCTAAAGTCAAACTCATAGAAGAATAAGCTAAAACTGACATCTGTTGAGGAAATTCAGAGGGTAAGAAAGAATAGAGAACTTTTGTGTTGAGATAAGCCTGGTCCTTCTGTTTCTCAAAGCAAGGATGTGTTTCCTATTTCACCAGGAGGATCATGGGTTACAGAGGTTCAAAATGACATCATCTGGTGACCAGTCCAATTAGGCCACCTGAGGAATAAAGAAATACCTCAGCAGAAGAAGGCTGGGAATATCAAGTGGCTGGGGACAAACTGGGCATGTGTCTTTTAGCAAACAGATGCAACCCTCCTAGGTGTGGAATTGTAGAACAGAGAGGCCAGCAGGAATCACTGAACAGGCCCCAGGTGGCCCATGACAGAGTCAGACGGTATCAAAGCAGGAGAACACGTAGCCAGCTAAGGACTGAGGTCCAGAACAGTCCCTTCTGCCTCTTCTGCGTTCTGCGTTGTTTGATCTTAGAGAAACCTAAAAGAGTAGCAGGTAAAAAGTTTGAAGAAGGAAGAAAATAAAGATGGAGAGACCAGAACAGCCAGTTTTAGCCTTCTCTTTTCTTTCAACAGACACCTGGCTAACAAGGTCTGGGATGGGAGAGAGGGAAGAAGAATGTGATGTTCAATCAAATTTAGTGCTTTGATTAATACTGGGGGCTTGGTATTCTAATTATAGAATTCAAAATGTATTTCTAGTTTTATGGGCTGAATTGTAGCCCTCTAAAAATTCATTTGTTAAAGACCTAACTTCCAGGGCCCCAAAATGTGATTCTCTTTAGGGATAAGTTCTTTAAAGAGCTGGTTTAATTTAAATGAGTTTTTTAGGGTGGACACTAATCCATATGACTGACATCTTTATAAAAACAGGAAATTGGGACACGCAGAGACAGACACATGCATGGGTGTGCACAGGGAAAAGGCAGATGAGGACATAGCAAGAAAGTGATCATCTATAAGAAAAGGAGAGAAGCCTCCAAAGAAATAACACCTCCTGATAACTTGATATCAGACTTTTAGCCTCCAGAACTGTGAAAAATAGGTTTCTATTGTTTAAGCCACAAAGTTTGTGGCATTTTGTGAGGTCAGCCCTAGAGAAGAACTAATTCACCAGTTTACTGTGATCACAGGACCTAAAGGAGTTTTCAACCCGGGGCAGATGTATTAATATGTCGAAGATGTCTTTCCTCTATAGAACTGAAGTTTATTAGAATTTGTCAGTGTATCTAACTGTGAAAACTAGAAGAAATTTGAGGCTTTTCTTACAACTTAACAGGCAGTTGAATATTTTTGCTATCGGCATAGTTACTACACTTTCTGAATCAAAGAATGTATATCCTTATGGGGAAAATAAAACATAATGGATCTCAAACATTCATCAATTTCTTAAATATGAGCTAAAACCTTCTCATTGTCTTTGTGGTGGAGAGAAAAGATAGATGGTGTGCTACATGACTGACAGAATGAGCAGGTATTAAGGGCACCAAAAAAAAAAGAATAAAAGGAGAAAGAAAAAAATTAATTTCAAATAAATCAATGTTTTTAAAAGTTTAAAAGGAGAAAGCCAGAATTTTGATCAAAGTTTTTATTTTATGGATTTATTTTAAATTACATGTGGTGGGTGGGAAATAATTTTTAAATTAATTATGGATTCTAAAGTTCTGAAATAAGGCAGATTTTGCAAGGCAATCATCATATACGATAAATCATAACGTGTTAATGGTAACAAAAAGCTGAGAACAATGAGAAAAATGACACTATATCATGTTCCCTTAGCTTACGGTGATTTTGAAGATCTTTCTTACAATTGGAGAGCACTAACTTAGCTGCCCCAAGAGGGCCCTTCACGGTGTCGGCTGAGTCTGCTCAGTCTAATATAGTAACCAGTAGCTACTTCTGGCTTTTGTGCATGTGACATAAAACTGCATTTTAACTGCTGCACTGTGTAAAATGTAGTATTGCAGTAAGAGTATTGGTAGCATGTGCTGATGTAATATTATAATATGCTTATTTGAATATTTTATGCAAACAATAAAAATTACCATGAAACCTAAGTAAATCATAATTGTTAATAAATTAAAATACTAATTACTATTTTAATTTTAAGTTAATTATTCTTTAGCCTATACAACAATTTCTTTCTAATGAAAACTTAATTTCAGTATGAGTTGTGCTTTAAGTGCAAAACATATACATAGATTTTTGATATTTAATTGCAAAATAGAATGCAAAGTATATCATTAACATTTTTATCTTCATTAAGTGTTGAAATGTTATTATTTGGGGAATATTAGTTAAATATCATAAAATTAATTTTGTTTGTATCTTTCACTTTTTAACGTGGCTACAAGAAAACTTAAAATGTTATATACATTTATATATATTATTGTACATGTATGCATATATTATATATACTGCTGTAAACCTGAGCTATCATTAGAGCAACTTTTGTTGAGTTACTGGCATTAGGAACAAATTAAGCCAAAATATTTCAGACCTGGAAATAAGTCTATTATTTCATTATCTAATGACTTCAGGGTCCTCAGATGTTAAGGAATACATTCAAGTTTCCAGAGTGGGGTCTGTATCTAAAATTATCTACTTCTAGTCAAGTGCTCTCTTCAGAACAATATGTGTGCTAAGAAAAAATTATTCCTGGGAATCTTTACCTGTCTCTACTTTTCTAATATTCATTTTGATTGTCATTTCTTTCTTAAACACCTGCCTTTAGTAAGAGTTTACTGACTTTTTGTTACATTGATAAATTAGAAACTTTAGTGTATGCTTGAAAATTCAACAGAAATGCATGACCACAAAACCTGGAGGCTCATGTTAGTTACAGAAATTCATGTTAGTATGGAAACTCTATATAATACTTGTTATAGTTTCTGCAAGAAAGAAAAATATGACCCAATGCAATAAGGTTGTTTTCTTGTTAGATCAATAATATGGTTTAATGTGACCTTTTCCAACAAAAATGCACTTGAGTATTAAGAAATAATTGCCTTTGCTAATAAGGATTATTATACTTCTTTCACGTTAAATTGTTTTACAGCTACAGATTCCTTTTTGGGTTTTCCAATTAACAGTCAGTATACCTATTCTAATAAAAAGGATAAATAAAATTTTAAGAACAGATGATTTTATGGTTTGTTTTAACCTGTTCACATACATTAGGTAAGAAATAATACTTTACTTATTAACTCACATGGTTAATTTGTAAGACATGTGTCTGTTAAACATTTGGGAATAAGTTTCATTACAATATCTACTGCAATGAAACCTGCATTAAAGTGATTCTTTATTTGAAATCAATAAACAAGCACTTATATTAGGTAATCAAATAAATATGAGACTCCAACTAATCACCATGAAAGGCTGGAATATGTTATTTCATCTTCATATTGTTGAAATTGCCTTCTAAGTCACTTTTAGTCCATCAATAAGGGAGATGATGCTTCTCCTGCTGCTGCTGCTGCTGCTAACAGTAATGACAGCTTACATTTTATAGTATATAATACTTACTCCCTGTCAAACACTATTCAAAGAGCTTTACATCGATATGTGTGTGTGTGTGTGTGTGTGTGTGTGTGTGTGTATAAACTATTTTATAACTGATACCGGTTTTATGAACATGTCACATTTAATCAAGGAGAGTGTATTGACACAACTTTTACTCATTTTACTAATCAAATTTGATTCTCAATAAATTTTAGCCTTTTCTAAAAATTAAAAATCCATTCTGTGAATTCATAAATTTCAAGGTTACTAAGGCTGGAGTTCATAGTAAAATCAACACAGATCTCAGAAGCAAAAACAAACAAAAAACTCAAAGGGTCATGACCTGGCTGTGCTATTTTCTACTGTGACCTTGGGTTTAACACTTTTTTGACAGGGCTACAGTTAGCTCAAATAGAACATCCGAGTGAATGAGATGAACAAGCCCCTTTCTCTGGGTGATGTAGCATTAGGCGCAGGGCTTCGCCAGAAGTGAGCAGCTCCAACTTACTACCTAACCTGATGTCCTTACACAAGGCATGTCTGTGTAATTTGTCCCAGGTCCTTGGTTCTTGTTTGGTAAAACAGCGATAATACAATTGGGACAGTGTAAATATTATATGAAATAATGCATATGCAAATATTTTATAAATTGTGACACATACATACTAATGTATACATTCAATTATTCTTTCAACATTTACTGGACACATATAATATGGTAAACTCTGGGGATGTAGAGATAAAAAGACACAGATACTATCTTTAGGGAGTTGTAAATTATAAAACCAGGTAATTGTAACACAATTCAGAATGTGTTTTCTAGCTTTTACACAGTCGACAGAATATTTATATTGTCCATATCTTTTAATTTGCACAGAGTATGTGCTGTTTCTTAAGGGAACAACACATTTTTTGACTCATCTAATAGTAATAGAGTGTAATAATTCTTGCTTCTTTCTGGTTACTTTGAATTTGTCATAAACCAGAAGGTCTAGGGTATACTGAGAGTAACGAGTAATGGTCGAGACTGGAAACTGAATTGTGCATATTGGCCACAATTGTATACAGAAAGTGCCCTACTTTGCCAGCTATTAGCTATTTGTTATATTATCCAATCTAGTGGACAATCTAGTGGGTCCTGAGACAGGGCAGTTCAGGAGTCACGAAGAGAGTACAGGTATGCTGCTGGTCCTAGTAGGAGTGGTTGTAATGCTAATAAGTACTACTTCAGTACTTTAATGATCAGAGCCATAGTGGACTAATATAGTTTTATACCACATAGTTACCACATCCTCATCCTAACCAAAAACTATTCTACATGCTTCAAGACTCAAGTCAGGTATCAGGTATTCTGAAAGTTTTCTTGAACCATGCATTCTCTTCAGAATATTTTTTCTTTTAATACAATGTTCACTCATCTTTTCACATCCCAGACAGGAAACTTGAAGTTCAGGGATTGTATATAATCAGAGCCTAACACAGTGTCTGGTATAGAATAAGTGCTCAGTAATATTTTTGTTTTGTTTTGATTTTGTTTTTTTTTCAGTAATATTTTTCTTGAACAACAGTGAATGGATGAGTAAGTGAACAAATTAATAAATGTACCATAATACATCTCGAATGGGGATTTTAATCTAACACTTATTTTAGTTTCATTAAACAGCATTACCAACTTGCCTACCTTGTTTGTAACTTTGGGTAATTAAGTAACTAAAGAAAAATTATGCTAAGTAATGATAAATGTATTGTCAGATAAAACTAATTCTTTCTATTATAACTTATAGGATCATTTCCCAAAATGTGTCCTGGGGAATAGCAGTTACAAAATAAGCTAAAAAGATCTTACTTGAGTAAATAAAATAATACAGCTTACATTTCTTTAACACACAGTTTCCAAAGATTTGGGGTTTCACAAAATTCACCCTGGTGTCACCACTTAATACCATATAACTCTATAAACTTAAGGAAAATAAAAAGTTAGTATCTTTATCATTTGAATAAACTCTTCCTAAATTGCCTTTGGCTATTTCTGGATATCTATGAATTTGAATGAAAATATATACAGAGATTTTAATTTTCAAAATAGTATTTTCAAATGGCATGGTAAAATAGCCTATAAAATAAATGGAGGAAAGGTCCACAAGGCTGATTGGCTCAGACCCCATTTTTCAAACTGGCATGGAGGAATCCATCACATGCTATATGTTTGACTGCTTGTACCTGCTGGGCTAGATTGAAGCCTTTTGGAGGTCATTTTGTATTTACTGAGTCATTACTAAAATCAAATTTACTGTTCAATATATTTGTCACATCAACAGAATTTATAAAACACTGAATTTTGTTTATTATACACTAACTTAACCAATTACCTTTGTTATGTGCTCATTCTTAGGTGATATAACAAAAGACCCTGCACTAAAGACAGTAAATATGAGCATTAAGACTTATGTGTGTAAAACTCTATCATATATATTCATATGCAAATAAATATGGAATGCAAAGATATTGAATCACCATAAGTACTACTATAAAACAATGCAATTTTTATATCTACCAGATATACTTTAAACTCAAGAAATGTATACAACTATAGACTAAAAATGTTATTGATGAATTCATTACATTATAATTTAAAATATTTGACAGAAATCATATTAACTAAAAGGAAAATGATAACTCAAAGTTAGTTGGAATAATAAAGATACTAAATATTATAGACGTATTTTTCAACAAACTGCAGCTATAAATGTAGCTTGAACACTATTAAATCAATATGTAATACATTTTAGGCTTATTTAGAAATGATTACATGTATATTTCCTTGATGAGATCAATTTTTCACTTAATAATAGCTGAGCTGTTTAAAAACTTAAATATTTGTATTTCTTGTTACTATTAATCTCAACATTGTAGACTTTCCTCATTCTTTGAGTCTCTTATATTTCTCCATTTTGGGAGGTTTCCTGTACAACTTTAACTGAAAACTACATTTTTTAAAGTCCCTACCTAGATAATTAGTCTTGAGAGTCATGCTATGGTGAGAGAGATTATGGAATATGAATTTCAAATACTTATTTTTTCAGCTCAAGAGGCAAGCCTGGAAGACTCAATTAATAGAGCTTTATGAAAAGGCATCATTAATAAAAAGACATGACAAAAGAAAAGCCCCACCACCATTTAATAGGGACACGAAGTCTAAGCTGACCTTCTGTGTAAAACCTCTCACAGAGGATGGAGGTTAGTAAGAAGAGTCCAAACATCTATACAGATTTGTTAAACTCCATTTGCTAAAATAATTAATTCTGAAATCTTACAGTGGAAAAATGTAAGCCCCTTAAAGATAGACCTAAGTCAGCAGAGAACCAGAATAATACGTTTCCAACAAGTTGGTAATTGTACACTGTGTTGAACGGTGGGTGGTGGGTGGCAGGCAGGTATAAGTGAGTTAAGAGCTAGGCCTCTGCCATGGGTCTATCATGGAAAGGGAAAAAGAAAATGTGGCTTAAAGAGTCTTAGTTAAAGAGTAGATGAAAGCCCCAGCAAAAAAGTGTGACAGAACAGTCAAAAAGGTGGAAAACTGATCTTGCTGAAAGAGGACACCACGAGCTGCCTTGTGGACATCAGCAGGTGTCCGTACGTTTCTCAGCTACCAAGAAGTGACATCTGCACTGAAACCAGGTAATATTTGAGTGGGAACAAGGGTTTATACATGGACCAACGGGTTTCATCCCATCACTATTAGGGCTTACATATCATATCTAGAAGCTTTATTTCACAAGAAAGAAAGCAGTGATCTAGATCTTGAAACTTTGAGCCTGTACCCCAAGGATGCTGAGTTAACACAAGAGATTTTTATTCTAGAAGAAATCAACATGTTTTAAGTTTATTCTCTCATCAGTAGGAATGTGTGAGCCAAGTCAAAATGTTACACCACAATTACTTTTTTTCAGTTTCCTAGTTGTTAAGTACTACATTTGAAACCTACCTCATGTTTTAGAAAATAGTATCCATTTTACAACTGAGTATTTGATAGATTATCTTCTATCCACAGTAGCTGCTATATTTGAAGACAGAAATCTAAATCAAAATAATTTTACTAAGATACATCAGGATTCTCATACATTCCATGAGACTGTAACATAAGGTTAATATAATTTGCCTTAAGTATATCAAAAGAAGGTTTATAAATATGGATTAAACACTGACTAAAGAACACAGCAAAAATTAAAGATTTTTAAGCATTAACATTTTTTTAAAGAAACAATTAAAAACATTGGCTTAAGTAAGAATATTTAGAAAGGTAAGCATGAAGGACCTTTAAAAAAATACTTAAAAACATGATCTTATCTTCTAGCACTAGAGCTATCTAATTGATCTTGCTTCAAAATTGCTTCTCCTCCAGTTCAGCCTCCACTTCACAGTAATTCTGACCATTGTAAAGCTCAGAAGTGATGAGGTACTCCTTCCCTTAAAAGGTTTACATAAATTATTCTCTTTTCCCCACCACAGTCAAGGAATGTGCAGACTTCCAATAGCTTAGGATACACGGCATCTCCTTCCACTGATTGATCTCTTTTGATTCTTTCTATGCCTTCTGAGTCTTTATTCTCATCTTTCCACCAAAAGAACATACTTCCTCCAACTGCAAGACCTCTGAGGGTGTTGTATCCTCTACTAAACCACACAGAGGCAAGCACCACTCTTTTCCAAACTAATCAGTTGTATCCTCTGTTTCCAGATTAATTCAGCCAATGTCTGGATTGGTTTTGGTGTTTCTTTCAAAAAAAATTTTTTTTATTTATTTTTAAATAAAGTTTAATCTTTCAATTAAAGATTACATACTGTATTAGTTTCAGGTGTGCAACATACTGACTAGACATTTATATAATTTATGAAGTGATCACCTTGATAAATCTAATACCCATTTGACACCATACATAGTTTTTACATTATTGACTATACTCCTTATGCTATACTTTACATCCCCATTACTATTTTGTAACTATCAATTTGTAATTTTTAACCCCTTCCCCTTTTTCACCCATCCCCCTGACACCTTTCCTATCTGGCAACTATCAAACTGTTCTCTGTAGCTATGAGTTTGTTTATGTTTTGTTTGTTCATTTAATTTGTATTTTTAGATTCCACATATAAGATAAATCATATGGTATTTGTGTTTCTCTGACTTCTATAACTTAGCATAATACTTTCTAGGCCCATCCATGTTATTGCAGATGGCAAGATTTCATTCCTTTATGGGTGAGTAATATTCCATTATATATGTACCATATCTTCTTTATCCATTCACTCATGAATAGATATTTAGGTTGTTTCCATATCTTGGCTATTATAAATAATGATGCTATGAACATACGAATGCAATGTCTTTTTGTGTTACTGTTTTGGATTTCTTTGGATAAATACCCAAAAGTGAAATTACTGGGTCCTTCTTTGTCTCTTCCTTTAATGTCTATTCTGTTTGGTATAAGTATTACTGCCCCAGGTTTTTTGTTTGTTTGTTTCCATTTTCATGAAACATCTTTTTTTCATCCTTTTACTTCGTATGTATCTTTCTATCTGAAGTGTGTCTCTTGTAGGCAGGATATAGAAAGGTCGTATTTTCTTATCCACTCAGCCACCCTGTCTTCTGATTGAAGCGTTTAGTCCATTTACATTTAAAGTAATCATTGAAGGATACCTATTTTTTGTCATTTTATTATTCACATCTTCGATTTTTTTTTCTTCTTAAAAGAGTTTTTCTTAGCATCTCTTATAACACTGGTTTGGTGGTAATGAACTCTTTTAGCTTTATCTTGTCTGGGAAGTTCTTTAACTGTCTTTTGATTCTACATAATAGTTTGTTGGTAGAATAACCTTGGTTGATACATCCTTGCTTTCTTTACATTACTTTGAGTATTTTGTGCCAACCCCTTTTGGGCTGAAAAGTGTTTTGAGAAATCAGCTAACAGTCTTATAGGAACTCCCTTGTAGGTAACTGACTGCTTTTCTCTTGCTGCTTTTAAGATTTTTCTCTTTGTCTTTAATGTTTGGCATTTTAATTATGCTGTGTCTCAGTATAGGCCTCTTCGGGTTCATTTTGTTTGGGACTCTCTCCGCTTCCTCGGCTTGTATGTCTACTTCCTTCCACAGGTTAGGAAGGTTTTCAATCATTATTTCTTCAAATACATTTTCAATTCCTTATTCTCTCTTTTCCTTCTGGTACCCTGTGATGCGAATGTTGGTACGCTTGTTTTTGTTTCAAAGGCCACTTCAGCTGTCGTCTTTTCTAGGATTGTTTGTTTGTTGTTCTAATTAGATGTTTTCTGTTATTTTATTTTCCAAATCGCTGATTTGATCCTCTAGTTCATCTAATCTACTGTTGATTACCTCTAATGTATTCTTCAGTTCTGACTAATTCTTTTTTATGTTTTTCTATCTCCATATTTGCTTCCTATCTATTTGCTGAAGTTCTCACTGAGATCATTGAGAATCCTTATAACCAGTGTTTTGCACTCTGCATCTTATAGATTGCTCTTCTCCATTTTGATAGTTCTTTTTCTGGAGTTTTGTTCTGATCTTTCATTTGGGATATGTTTCTTTGTCTTCTCATATTGGCTGCTTCCCTGTGTTTATTTCTATGTATTGGGTAAAGCTGCTATATCTCCCAGTATTAGTAGAGTAATCTTACCTAGTAGGTGTCCTGTGGAGCTAAGTGGCATAGTCGCCCTGGTCTTCTGAGCTGAGTGGTGCCGATGTGTCCCTTATGTGGGTAGTATATGCCCTCTTATTGTAACTGAGCTACTATTATTGGCACCTCAATGGGAGGGATTGACCTTCAGGCTGATTGGCTGTGAGAATTGGCTGTGACTACAGGTGAGAAGCTGTTGTGCAGGGGCAGACTTCACAAAGCAGGATTTGTTTTAGCAGGGCTCTGGTGCCTGCCCAGTCTGCCTTTTGGGTACATAATTTGTAGAAGTGGGTGGCGGTGCTCTGGTGTGGTCTGAAGCTGGCCAGGTATGTTTTGGTTCTGGGACCTCTTAAAAGGGTCTCTGGTGCAGGTCAAGTTTAGCTGCTGCCTGTGCCCTGCCTGGGGTCATCTGGTAGAGATTCAAAGCGATCTGCAGATGACTGCCATTTGTGATGGGCTTGAAGGTACTTGGGAGATGCTAAACTACAAACTAAAACCAGCTGCTGTGAATTTTGGGCTTGGAGCTGTTTAGCAAGATGTACAGGGCATGCTAAGACCAAATACTGCTTGTTTGGGGTTTGTGAACCTTTGAGAGGTTTTAGAAAGGTCTGCAGCATGAGCCAATATAGGCCATTTGTATGATAAAGCCACTGGAAGCAGTTTTGGTGGGCCTGCAAGTTGGATGGAGTGGAAAAAGACCATTTTTTTAAAGTATAATAACAATTTGTGGTATCTTCCTATTTGACTAAGTCAGAGTCACTCCAGTATCAACATTATTGAGATTGACTCAATTCCTTAGCAAATATTGAAAATTTTGCAGCAGACTCTCTAATCTTTAATATGCTGATTTCTGTGACTATTTTTCAAGTACATAGATTATTTGCTTTATACTTCCCTGTTATACTTTGCTCAAAACCCATTATCATCTGATTTTAAGCAATCCTCTTTATCACGATCTGATTTTTTTGTATTTTTTATTGTTAAATTTATTGGGGTGACATGGATTAGTAAAAGTGACATAGGTTTCAGGTGTACAATGATTTTAATGTTTACAAGAGTACCTTTTTCTCATGAATGTTGTCTATAATTAACAAGTTAATACTATGTTTAACTTATTACCAGGATATGAAGCACTATAAAACAGGCATGATAAATAAAATTATTCCTAATACTCTACTTTATTCTAAAACCTCATTTTGCATATATTAAAACTCTATTCCAACTCTAAATACAATCTATGACTTAATTTTTAATTCACAAATGTTAAAGTGGTTAGCAAGATATTCTACTAGAAATTATGTTTGACTAAAATGAAGCAAATGAATCACTAACATTGTTTTTCTGATCTATCTACAACACTTAGCTCAGTTTACCAGGCTGCGTTTGGCAGTGGAATTTCTATTTCAGGGAAATTTGAAATTAAATGACAATTAGCCAGCTTACTGTCTGTCATACCCTCAATTTATGAACAGGATTTTGGGCTGGGAAGTATACTGTGGGTGCCAAAAAATGTATACACATTTTAAGAGATGTTATCTATGTATTACTTTTCAAAGTTGAATTGAATTATGGTAGCAATGTGTAATATGATGTTTTCTCAAAAGATGGTGTTAATCAAATGAATGATAGCGTCACCATGCAACAGGCAGGACAGTCAAAGAAAATGACAGAAGCGTGGTTGTCATTTGTGGAGTGCAAGACCATTTAGAAGTGCTATTTGAAACACTCCTGGACTTCTATCTATGGGGGACCTTAAAGAATGTGATATACTGTAGAAAACCAGCTACACTGGTGGTACTTCCAGAAGAAATTGAAACAGCATGCACAGTGATACAAGAGTGGATACTTTGGTCAATGTTGCTCAAGCAGTAGTTTGCCGTAATCAGAAGTGTCTGAACACTGATGGTAACAACTTTGAGCACTTCTTGTAATTGCAGAAGTCAAATGTGACTTGTATTCATCTTTTGTTATTGATATATATTGAGTATTAAAATTTTCATACAGTATTTTTTTCCTTTCTTAAAATGTGTATAAGTATTTTTGGCACCCTGTCTATAAGAAGACTTGCAAATGCATTTTAAGGATTGGGATGAAAAATATAGTTAGTTAGCTATGAAAGAATTTAATTCTATCATTCTTGTCAACTAATGAGGTAAAAGGTCTTAAATTTTATATTGTCATAACTATGAAACATACATTTACATTATGGAAAAACTATTATCAGAGTTTTTAATGGCTTTTAGACACACTGATGTTTACTTAAACAGACCATAAGTATCATATTGTCATTATATCTGCTGGTTTTATAGGCACTGCACTCATTGCATCAATGAATCTCAGACCAGACGGCTCCATAAAGCAAGAAGTAAAATCAGCTTCTTATTTTTTTAACCCCATAATAAAATTTTAAAAAATTTCCAGGTGGAAGTAATTATTTTGCAGTGAAAGAGACTTGAAGAAAAAATGATAAGATTAGTAATAAAATCAAAAGAAAATAAAACAAAGTACAAGACTAGAAATAATACTTAAACACTATACACTAATGAAACTCAACCTTTTAGTCTCTCAAAACTCAGCAAATAAAATTAACTAGCATATTTCATAATTTTAAAATAATAGTCTATGCTTGAAAGGGGGGCTATTTTGAGATGAGGATTCAAATAAAGTTTATGAATTTTCCCATAATATGTCCTCACTAAAAGTTAAATACTTATCGTATTATAAAAAAAATACATGTTTGTTAAGACTTCTTGAATTGTGTTAACAAAGACTTCCCTGTTGACTCTCTTTACATAAAAAGTAACCTATTCCCCATATCCAACATTCCCATGACAGTGAACTACACCTACATTGTCCAAACCAAAAGTTTTGCTCTTCACTTACGTCACACTCCCACCTCCAACCTTAAACTAATAAACATGACTTATATTGATAAATATCAAATTACATGAGGGGTTTCATGATTACAATGGTGGGATATAATTCCCAGTTTTTCATTAACAATGGATATATAAAGGTATGTAACAACAACAACAAAAATGATGTCTAAACAAAATTAAAAATGTGTATACATGTAATTAAAAAGATGCTTTGGGAGTTCCCTAATGGTGGAGTGACTTAAGGCTTCGGCGCTGGTGCTATCAGTGCTGCGGCCTTGGTTCGATTCCCAGTCAGGGAGCTACCCACGTACCAAAAAGCAAAAAAAAAAAAAAAAAAAAAGAAAGAAAAAAAGATGCTTTGATGCTGTGCTGTATTTTTAAATTTATACTATATTTATGACTTAAAAAGTCATGTTATACAGAGGAAACTGCTTCTCAGTTTTACTTGCTATTTTAAAATTGGGTTCTAAGGAAAAGTGCTTGTTTTCTTAGAGAAACATGGGCATCCACATTTGTGACAGTGGGAAATATAAAACCTAGTGTTCTCCCTTTTTTAATTGTGGCTCCTGGCTTCAAATTTTATGTTTGATCCCAATTTTTAAATGATTTGTACCTCACCATTAGAAAGTGTGTTTCTTACCCATTCACATGTCTTTCCACTGACGCATCTTTATTCATTGTATGTCTGATTTTTGCTATAAGAAATCTTAATGCTGTTTAATTACACAATAATAAACTTTCTAACTATTGTGACTCTTTTAACTAACAGGAAACTAAGGCTCAGACAATTCAAATAGTAATTTGTAACATTATAATTCAACCCTCATCTGCTGACCCCAAATCCTGTTGTTTCCTGATATAATATACTATACCGCATCCCATGTAATCTTACTTATCTTTGTTCAGTAACTGTGTGTATACATTTGTCAAAACATTTACAAATGTAAAAAAAGGAGTAACAGCTCAAAAGTTATTTTCACATAAATTATGCACATCTAAAATGCTGAGGGCCTTTATGTAACTGAGGTTAATGGCAGTAGATTTTCAATATGGTTTGAAAGTTCTGTCCATTAAATATATTTTCTTACCATACAGATGCACAGCTGATCCCAAAATGATGTCAACCTCTTTGAAAATCTATCTAAAATATTTTTCTTCATAAATTGAAAACAGACTGTATTACTGCTGATGCATGTTTGTTAAACTGACAACATGTCTACAAAATCTTAACTGCAAAGAAAAATCACATGAACAAAATTATGGAAGAAAAGGAAAAAATCAAAATGTGATAAAATCTATAAGGATTTAGAAGACTTAATCTGTAACATAAAAATACTCATATATTTAGATACTAGGAATTGAATAAATCCTCAAATCCTAAACTTACATGCCAAA
Source organism: Lyroderma lyra (assembly GCA_004026885.1). Classification (NCBI taxonomy): domain Eukaryota; kingdom Metazoa; phylum Chordata; class Mammalia; order Chiroptera; family Megadermatidae; genus Lyroderma; species Lyroderma lyra. The sequence goes on along the minus strand of PVJL010006756.1, from coordinate 33,252 downwards.
GACAATTTTGTGAATATGATAGCATATTAAGAAATGGTAAAATGTTGAATAACTTCAAATAAAAAAATGTAATAATATTTCATACTTGAATAATTGAGGCTTCTAAATAAAAGATAATACTTTCAATCATCTAAAGGTAAATTTTTCTGTATTAGATAACTGAATGCTATCTGAAAATCACTTTCCAATTTAGAAATTCAGAAAACATGATCAGATATTTATAGACATGGAAAAGATATAGATTTTGGATTTATAGTAAAGATCAAGTGACAGTAAAATGGAGATTTCAACAAATAAATAGAACTTCCAAACAGCACAGTAATAGTTATACTATTTATGTGTCAAATAGCACAATTCAAGTTCTCATAGAAGAGGTTAAATGTAACCTATAGAAATATTCTTAGAAAACAAGGGCTTAATATATTAACATGATATTGAAATAATTTTCATTGGAAAAAGTTAAAAATTAAAGAGGACACATTTTCAATGCATAGAAGAAATAACATAGTTTTAAAAGAAGAGATTATCAATACAAATAAATTCAGGGACTGAAAGAGTAGTTGTGTTTGTTTTGTTAGGAATGGACATAAGAAAAAGCATTTTTCATATCAAAGGTATTTTATTTAAATTAATACTTCTCTTAAAACTTTCACGTTAGAACAGAACTACATTGTTAGAGTGTTCTCCTTAAATTCTTCTTAATGCTACTTAAATTATAATGTTTAAACCAATAAGGAAGTTATTCTATGACACAATTTTAAGGAGGTTCTATTGGGAAAAGCATGTCAGTGTGTCTGTGTGTCTACTACAAAAATTAAATATGGGACAAACTAAAAATAGCTGATAGCATTCAGAAATTCTTAGCATTTACAGTTAATTTTTATCATATTTTATATGATCATAGGTTAAACAGAAATCCAATGAGAAAAATAATTACTAAAATAAGCTTCACTAAAATGTTTAATGTTTTCAAGATAAATGATAAATCAATGATAATTACTCAAGAAGAAAATGAGTTATTAAGAAACTGGATTATGTGGAGACTTGGTTGCGACTTTTGTATAGTGTATCCCACTTTTTAAAAAAATTTTAAGTTGGTTTTAATATAGATACCACTGAAATTAAATGGTAACATGGAACAATCTAGATGGCATGCTTACTACTTCATTCTCAGGCATGTATTTCAACATGCCAGAATTCTGAATTTTACAGCTATGCAAGTTAGCTTATTAGAATTTTTCAATACAAATTTCTTTATTTGATTAAGAATTATTCTCGGGGGTTCCCTGGTGGTGTAGTGGCTTAAGGCTTCAGCACTGGCACTGTCAACGCTGCGGCCTGGGTTCGATTCCCAGCCAGGAAAGTACCCACATACAAAAACAAAAACAAAAACAAACAAAAAAAGAATTATTTCTCCAACTTAATTTATGTTGGCTAGGCAAAATATTATTTGGAGATAATGTAATTAAGAAAAAACAAGGCTGAATCAGGAAAATTTTAAAAGGACATAATGCAAAGGTATATTTTTATATAATAAAATGTTTCCTTGATTTTATTATAAAATCATAGCATCCATTTTCATAAAGTACTTTATTTCCTCGATATTGTAGTGATATAGATTACAACAAAAATTATCCTCCTGTGAACTCCTTTTCTGTTGCAAACAGAAATAATTTATACCCCACAAAACATTTCCTTTTTATTTTGCTAGAGTGAATTCATTGATATGCTATTTTCAGTGCTGAAATGAGACAGGCAATACTGGAAAATCAAACTGTATCTTGAAAGTACTATAAAGTCAATTTAAGATCATAAAGTAAAACACTGAAAACAATGATTAAATACACAAATCTCCTGGCAGCTTTGCACTACTGTCTTACAAAGCAAACTAACCCCAACTAGAGATCCCACTTTCACGAAGCCATATTGCATAAAGCAAGTAAAGGACCACTTTACATTTGAGAGAGAATATCTATTAATATTTTTCCTCCAGTTTGTATATTTAAATATAAAATTAATACTACAATATTTATGTTCAGATAAAGAGCAGAAACCATCTGACTTAAAGATTCCGTGACTCTATTAGGAAAGAACACCACATGAGTCAAAGACGGTTAGGCTTTTGAATTTCTGCCATGCCATCTGTCTTACCTCATGGCAGAGAGGATTCAGAGCCCTACGATTCTGTGGTTGGAAAACTCAAGGAGAGTGGTCAACCCAGAGAAAAAGAGGATCTACAATAATTACTTTACAACTAAAAAAATTCTCTGATTTCTGAAGTGTACAACATTTTAGAAATTAAAATGGGAAACTCAACAAAACATTGTTGCAAATTTAAAAGTAACACTAGCTGAAACTGGTAAGATCAAGTCACTATGCTCTGGACAGCTTTTTTAATAATATATAAAAATAAATTTTTCTATAAATATTTAAATTTTAGTTTCAAAATATAGTGTTCTATGATGAGTAATATAATCTGAGACATGTTAATAAAATGCATAGCTTTAAGAACATATTTGCATTCATATTTCCATTAGAATTAACATCAGAAAAATAAATTATAGATTTTTTAAAAGTGGCTTTTGTCTGCAATTGTTACTTTTAAGTTACTATCTTAGTGAATTTTATTACAGTGATACCGAATACATTATTATAAATGTCAAAATGCCAGTCACATTAATCTGTTGCTGTTATTGTGAGATACCTTATTGACAGGGTGGTATAGAGAGGTTGCTGGTTCTCAAAATGTAAATTGTTTGATGAAATCTGTATTCCAGAAAACAATATGTGGTCTAATACCATTTTAGGTATTAAATATAAGCTGGCTAAAGTCATCATATTATATTTTCAAAGCACTAAAGACGGAAGACTACTAAAAAGAAAGGAGTTTAAAAAAAAGAGATAAATGGAAAAATGTAATGGTAGCAATGCTCAGTATTCCCTGAACAATAGCTGATACACTACTGAGAATGAAATGAATTATTTATATAAGTAGTCTGAGGATAAACTACACTAAAACCCACATAATATTACTGAACAGTGTAGAAGCTACAGTTTCATTAGTTCTCCATCTTCGTCATAATCTTGTTCTAAACAAGGACTGTTTTCAAGTTAATACATCAAATATTATATCCCACTCATTCAGAATTATGTCTGCAAATAAAAATGGTAGATAACAATTCTAAGAAGTTGAATTAAACTAGCAATAGCAAACACTGTATATGAAAATGAATTTCAATTGATGAACAGATTATTTACAACTGCAAGTTATCTGCAGTGTTTTGTGATACGGCTTTAGGTAGCATGTCCAATATCTGAAATACTTTATGAAAGTAAAATATAACATATGTTATCTTTTAAAGGTCATATTATTTTTTTATTATGAACATCTGTGCTACAAAAATTACTAATTTTTATACTGTATTTTGGTTAGGATCACATTGTTGCCCCAGCAAGAGAATGACCATTTTTACTTTTCAAATTACAATTTATTAATGCTAAATATATTTTGCTTCTATCATAGAATGCAATTGTGTATACCAAAATCATTTTACGTATCAAAAAAGGTAGAAGTATCCTTAAATATACCTTGATAGGGAGCACTAAATCCACGATATCGGTGATTGCTGTCTGTAACAAAATGCAGTCTGAGCCAGTTTTTGTTGCTGATAATTGGTGGTGGGATATTCATTCCAGATAACCTGAATTATGCAAGACAACAATAAAATGAATTAAAACATTTCTCAGCAGTAAACGTTTTCATTGAATTGGGAGCCCCCCAAAATTTTTCTACCTGTATATAACATTTAGAAAGTTGCATTTTAAGAACAAATGAAATGGTTATTTATGCATAGAAAAGTCCATCATAGAATAATGTAATTCCAAATATGCTGTGTTCCAATTAGGATGCATATATTAATAAAACCAACTGTAAACTACATATGATTTTTGGTTTTTACATAGATAATAATAAACATAATGGAAGCTGAGTAGATGGTGCTGGCCATTCTGTTATCCATGTATGTAACTGATACAGTACAGTTATAAAACAGAAAGCAATAGATAAAGGTTTTCCACCTAACACATTTTCAATATATCATATTTGATGTCAAATTTCAAAATTTCATTTTATAAAAAAGTACTATTTTAATGTAATTTCACAATACTATAACATTTCATGATTATTTTCTTTATAATATATACTTCTATAACACACTGGAGGTCTTCAACTGATAGTCAGGAAACAGATTGTATTTAAGATATATATTTAGTCTCTACTTGTCTAGTCACAACATAACCATTTCATAATCTCAATAAAGCCAGACACATAAGGAAAAAATTTGAAAATATGGGCCAGATATTTCTAGGCATGTGTTATAAAGACAAGGTAAAACATTCTCAAAATAAATAGTACTATTATACATTTAAGGAGAATTTTAGACTAAGGTTCTCTAATAACCAGTATATGAAGTACTTTACCATTCATCAAAGCTTACACTTTTCTTCATCAGAAGACAAAATAGACAGCTGGTGTGGTGTGGTGTGGTGTGTGTGTGTGTGTGTGTGTGTTTTGGGGTGAGATAAGTTCAACTCTTAGTACCTGGCAGTCACTTATTCTAGGGGACCAGTCAGATAACACTGAAATACCTGTCATTGTACATGTAATCAAGTAGTGAGATGTAGAGCTGGTAGTGTAAGGACACTTTGTCTAACATCTTCTCCCTCTACCACCCTAAACCAAACTTTCCTAGGATGTGTGCTAGCTATCAATTTTAGTTAATGACTACCTGCCATGGAATGCATATGAATTTATCTTTATTGTATCATTATGTCTATGGGTGTATAGTGTGGGCTTGGCAACATTACTGTGTAATCCATTTTTCCTGGATTCTAACATGAACAAATTGGGTTTTAGTCCATACATTTCTCATTTTTCTACCTGCACTTGTAACAACAGGTGTCTCTGCTACCTCTAACATCTATTACATCTTTTTTAACTCTTTCTAGTTTCCTAAAAGCACTCAAATCTAATGAATTGCCTTTCCTCGTCTTTAGTACCCATTTGCTTTAATTATTTTGTCTTTTCATAGCAGTGACTCTGTTCACTTGTTCAGCTGGCTGATTTTCCGTATCTGAATTTAGCGTACATATATAGTTCACCTGTATAATTTTAAGACTCGACTTTTAAAATTTTGCTCCATTACTTTCAGAAAATATCCAAGTTATGTTTATTTTTGTATGCTTGTTGATTGTTTTGGTTCAAATAGCAATTCAATGAAAAAAATACTTAAATTTGGTATAATTATATTTTCAGTGGAGTAGTGTGCTCCATGCCAGATTTTGATTTACAATTTGGTTCTCTTCAATTCCTTGATTCGGTGAGCATAACTATCCATTAGGGAAAGCTGAAATTATTTTTGACAGGCTGGACACATTTCTAAGTGTAATGAGACTATAATGCATGGATGGTTCTAATAAACTAAAGTACAGCATTTGGAGAGAGGTCTGTATAAGATCCAACAAATGAGAAGCAGCTCAACAAGGATATCAAGAAAAGTGAGATAAGAAAGAAGATGAAGCAAATAATAAAAAGGAAAAATTCCCATCTTTCTTAGGGACATCAAAAATAATTTCAGCAATAGAATGTAGTAAGACTGGTAATAACTTATAAAGAACTAGAGTTTGGAGCCTGAATTTACCTTCAGGGATTGACAAAGGTGGAGCTGACGATATTCAAACTGCAGTAGCTAGAGGCATAATGTCCATGAGGTAGAACAAATGACGGCAGTTTAGCAGGAGCGGAATTAAGAGGATATTTCTGACAGCCTCAGTGCTCCAGCTCATGAAGCAGAACTTTAGATAAGCCAAGACCCTGAGCTAGAAAGCGAGTGCACCACAGCTCCCCTCCGCCACCCGAGAATAAAAGTACCTTCATTGGTTATAAGGAAGTAATATGGACATTATAAACTGTGGTCACCTAGCACTGTTCACTATTTAAACACAATTTATATTATGATTTTGTTTATGGTTTATGGGGAAATCTAGTAAATGAATCTACATATCTTGGCACTGTATTTCACATGTTATGAGGAGATTTTAGAAATGGAAGACTGAGAACATATGCCTGCTAGAAAAAGTCCATTTAACTAGTTATTTTTGAGAATTTATTTCCAAAATAATAAAGGAAATATTTCTTAAATATATGTCAAATCACTATGGTCATTTGAAAGTAAGCACATATGGGTTCACTGTGGTATAAAGTCAGTGAGAATCATCTCTTGACAATAAAGAGATTAAGTATGTTCAACAGTTATTTACTGAGCACTTACTACATATATAACAAACCTTATATTAAGGGTTGGAAACATAGTAACAAGACAGACCAATGCATCATCTTACGAAGTGAAAATAAAGAACATAACAAAGAAACAAACAAAAAAACAAACAAATGAATAATATAAATTCAAAATGACATACAAAAAAATAAGAGTAACATACTAAAGAATATCTAACAATTAGTTTCCAATTGTTCTATTTCTTTCATTTTGCACTCAAAGTAGCCATACTAATGATTGCATGTCTTAGTTTACTAAACTGAATTTTAGAAGAATTAAATAAAAAAGAATTATGACAATGATAAATGTAACAAATTGATAACCTACTACAATTATTTATATCCAGGAAGAATTCTAGATATATCTTTTGAGTAATTAACAATTTTAAATGAATATAGTAAATTAATAATTACATCAAGTTTAATTGAATATTTCATGTAGAAATATTGGCAATAATATAGTGTAACCTGCCATAATTAATCTCTGCATAAATTTATTTATTTATATAATTTTCTGCAGCAATAAATAAGTAAATCATGTGCTGATATTTAAAATTAGAAGCAACATTTTCTATTGTAGATAGTCCCTTAGAGCATATAATTGCAACTCCTAAAATTTTTTTAGAAAAATCAGTTAAGTGTAAGAAACCTAAGAGAATCAAAGGTCTGCAGCATTTTTTAAAAGTTCCTAAACCTATTCTGAGCCTAGCCTTTGGCTTATAACTCTCTGGGTCATATCCTCATTGCTGTCATCTATTGATCTCTAATTCTCAACTTGCTCAAAATTGCACTTGTAACAACAGGCGTCTCTGCTACCTCTAACATCTATTACATCTTTTTTAAATCTTTCCAGTTTCCTAAAAGCATTTGAAACTAATGAACTATCTTTCCTCATCTTCAGTACCCATAGGCCCAGTCATAACTTAAACCTGACTCTGAAATCTCACTTTCCCACCACCATTCTCCCACTCTTTCCTAATTTTTCTTTTTTTTTTTTTTTTTTCGCTTTTCGGTATGTGGGTAGCTCCCTGACTGGGAATTGAACCCAGGCCGCAGCGCTGACAGTGCCATTGCTGAAGCCTTAAGCCACTACACCATCAGGGAACTCCCATTTTTCTTCTTTCTCTTGTTCTTTCATTCTCACCCTCTCTTGCCCCATTGTACCTCTTTTGACTTTCTTATTATTGTGGCAATTAGATAAGTTTCTGCTGTAATTAATTCCTAAAATTCTTTCTTTTATCTCAACTGGGGCTCTCATGTACTTCTCTTTAGGGCTAAAGAGATATCACTTTTTTTTTTTTACCTTTATTTACTTTATTCTTATGATTCTTAGGGAAGCCAGCCTTAAAGTTTCAAGGTTAAAGCAAATGCCTGATCTCCTTCTCTGCTGTCCCAGAACACCTTTGCATATTCTTATCACATTATTATTTTGTATAGTAGTAAATTTTCTGTCTTCACTACTATTTTACATATTCTTTGAAGGTAGGTTATTAAGTCTTTGGTGCTGAGTGCAATGATTGATGAATAGTAGGTATATACTGATATTATTTATCAAGAAAATAAATGAATATAAGTTGTTTGGGCACATGCTCTAACTTTCAGTACCTATGTATCAGTCCAGAACCTTTTTTTGATAAATTGTTAGTAATTAAATTTGGTATCATGCTCAGATGTCCTATTTCTTATTGCTTTCCTTTATTCAAGGTCCATCTAAAATTTTATCTGTTTCTTAAGTCTTCAATTCCCTTAGCTGAACGTTAACCCTCTGTTCCCTGAACATCAAAATCACTTGTTAAAACTACCTTATGGCATTATCACTGCTTTATTTTTATTATACATATCCTATAAAATATAAGATGTTGGAAACAGAACCCACATTGAATTTACCTCTGGACTCATAAGCACATCTCAAATTAAAGATAATAAATAGATGCTAATTCAATAAAGAATATTCTTTTCAAAAAAACTCTCCAAGTGAGTTCTGAATAATAGCCACCAGAAATGCCTTTGGGGTTGGGGGAAAGTACTCTAGTCAAAAAAGTTTGAATTGTTCATGTGTACCCATATCCTCATTATGTAATTCTTTTTTTTTAATGTGCTTTAACACAGAATTTCTTAAATTTATTTCAAAAGGCACTCTCCCATTGCCATGCTTTGACATAAAATCAAATAACCTGCAGTGGAATTATGTTATGAACCCTTTGAGAAAGCATTAATTTTATGTATTCCTTCATGCCTGGAAGGAAATACATTTCCTAGTTACAAGAAAAAAATCAGTATCTCTAAAAATTGTCAAAAAAGATAAATTAATAAATGTTCTATTATGTTCTGTAGCATATTATAAGTTGGAAATTTAATTTTAGCAACAACATTATCTGTTTCTGGGATGACATTAAAAGTGCTCATCTTCCATGCTATGCAATCATGAATACTCTTGTGTGGAGTGTACAGATATCCACCTGACCATGCTGAGCTTTTTCGTCACAGATGTCTGATCGTACTCTTTGTTAGATATTCAAAAGTCACTGAACTGCAGAACACACAATCCTATGTGGTTTTAACAAGAGCATTAAGAAGCTAAGCATTGTTTTATGCTGTCCAATTATTCCAAAACCAGATGTTATAAAGTATTTGCAAAGTAAATGAGAGAAGGAGCTACACTAAATTTTTTTCTGTTTCCTTTTCTCTTTCCCTTTCATGCACACATCTCACTTGCTTATCACCATGGATATTCTCACTCTGGTTTCACACTTACCCCCCATTTCCATGATCTACCTGATTTATCTCTTGTGCATAATCACCTAGAAAACTGACTGCTGCAGAATAATGTTACTTTTATCTAAACACATGCCTCAGGAAAATCCCTGTATATATGTTAGATATGAAACTACCAAAACTTAATTAAGATCAAATAGAAAAAGTGAATAGTATTCTTACCATTTCAAATTTAAACTTGTAATTAAAAAGGTGGCAAAATAATCTCCAGATCCAGATTTTAAAAAGTAGAGAATTCTACTAACGATGTAAAGAATTAACAATTTTATCCATTGTTTTCCAGAAAAGAGAAGAGGAGGAAACACTTCTCAGCTAATGTGAGGTTAGTATTATCCCGATACTAAAACCAGAAAATGTCAGTATAAAAACAAAAATAAACAAACAAAAAACTACAGACCAATATAATTAATGACTTAGATGCAAAAATCCCCATAAAGTATTAGCAAATCAAATCCAGGAGCATACAAAAAGAATTGCATATTATGACCTAGTGAGATTTATTCAAGTTATATAAGGCTGATTCAAGATTTGAAAATCAATCAATGTAATCCATTCTATCAACAGGTTACAGAAGAAAGTGCAAACATTCAATGAACACAGAAAAGCATTTGACAAAACACAACACACTCATGCATAATAAAAACACTCAGCATATTAGAAATAGCAGGAACATCCTCAATTTGATAAAGAGCATAGAGAAAAAACTACAACTGACATCTAACTTAATATGAATTACTAAATGCTTTTGATTAAGATCAGGACTATAGCACATCATTCTTATTTAACATTGTGATGAAAATTCTAATGAGTACAATAAGGCATGGAAAATAAATAAAAGGAATATGTTTTGGAAAGAAAGAAACTATCCCTATTTGAAGATGACATGATTATATATGGTTATAAAAGAGTAATTGGTGAGATTATTTTTATAAAATTGTTCTGTATCTTGACTGTGGTGATGGCCACAGGAATCTACACTTATGATAAATTACACAGAACACAATATGCATATATACAAAATGAATGCAAAACTGGTGAAATCTGAATCATATCAATGGGTTGTACTCAATGCTAATTTCATAGTTGTTAAATTGTACTATAGTTATGCAAGAGGTTACCACTGGGGAAAATTAGGTGAATGGTACTCAAATCTCCCCATATTATTTCTTATAACTGAATGCAAACCTACAATGTATCAAAATAAAAATCTTTTTAAGAACCCCAAATATTAATAATAATTATTCATCAATTTACATCAGCATTATGCATATTAACCAAAAGATGCAAAAATATAATTGTTTATCACTGGATGAACAGATACACAAATGTGGAGGAAATATTATTTGGATGTAAAAATTAAATATTGATACATGCTATATTTATGAAACTTGAAAACATCATGCTAAGTGGAAATACTAGTCACAAAAGACCACATATTGTATGATTCCATTTATATGAAATATCCAGGATAGGCAAATCATAAGGAACTCAAAAGAGATTAGTGGTTTTCTAGGACTGCTGCTAGTGGTGGTAGAAATGGAGAGTGACTGCCAAGTATGAGTTTTCTTCTTGGAATCAGGGGAGTTCTCAAATTAGATTATGATGAGAGTTGCACAACTCTAAATATACTAAAAAACATGGAATTTACACTTTGGGTTAATTCTAACATGTGTAAATATTTCAGCATATTATTACGTATTTATTATATACATTATATATAATAAATGTACTTTTAACAATGAATAAAATTGTTAATTCTTTACATTGTTAGTAGAATTCTCTACTTTTAAAAATCTGGATCTGGAGATTATTATATATAATAATATATAATATATTAATATACATTTATTATACATAAATATACATTATATAGTATATCTCAACAAAGCTGTTAAAACACACTAGATTAAAATAAAAGGTTGAAGTATACACTATGCAAATATTAACCAAGAGAATGATGGGATAGTTATACTACTGCTGTACAAAGACCTTGCAGCAAAAAATATTGTCAGAGATAAAGTAGAATATCACATAGTGATAGAATTCATTTATCAGTCAGAGTTAATAATCTACTATTATTCATATATTTTTACCTGAAGCAAAAGCTGTTAGAACCAAAATACAGTAAATGCACCATTATAGTTTGAAACTTCAAAAATCTTTACTTAGTTTTGGATAGAAAAATGTATTATATGTAGATAATCAGTAAGGATACTAAAGACCAAAACAGCTTTAACAAACTTTTCCTATATGAAATTAATAAAATATTTCATCCAATATTTTATCTCAAATGGATATGATAAAAAAATATTCTGGGCCACAAAAACAATCTCAACAGTTTAAAACTAACTGGAGTCTTACAAAGTATGTTCTCTGACCAAAATGCAATAGAAGTAAAGAACAAATGATATATAAAACTTCTCAATATTTTGGCATTAATTAACACACTTCAAGAAACCAAAATGTAAAGTTTAAAATTTTTTGAATTAAAATTAAATCAATAACTAGAACATTAACAGCAAGTAGAGAAAAAAATTTTTTTTTTTTTAGGACTCAGAACAAGCCTCAATAAATTTAAGAAAATTGAAATCACACCAAGATTTACAATCACAATGGTATAAAACTAGAAATCAACTACAAAAAGAAAATTGAAAAACACAAGCACGTGTAGGTTAAATAGCATGCTACTAAACAGTGAATGGTTTGACAATTAAATCAAAGAAGAAATCAAAATATACTTTGAGAAAAGTGATAATGAAAACACAACACAAAATCTATGGGACACTGCTAAAGCATTTATTCTTTTTTTTTTTTTTTTTTTTGAAAATTTTAGAGTATTATATAACTTAGTTCAAAATAAAAAGTTTCAAGTCAATTATCTATGCTTCCAGTTCAAAAAATTAGAAAAAAAAATAAGTGAAACCCAATTTAAGCAAAAGAAAATGAATAGTGAAGATAAGAATAGGAAGCAATAAAACTGAAAGCAGAAAACAATAGAAAAAAAATCAATAAAACTAAGAGTCCTTAAAAAATCGATAAAATTGATAAACATCTTACTAGACTGATCAAATAAAGAGAGAATACAAATTACATCAGAAATTAATGAGGAGTACTCATTAAATATATTTCAATAATAATATGGGAACTTATAACAATCTATATGCCAGTATATTTTAGAACAGATAGAATAAAAAATTTTATTGATAGGCATATATAACGAAAGCTCACTCTAGAAGAAATAAGAAATAGGTTACGTATGTAGTCATATCTGTTCTAGAAATAAAATTCACAGTAAAAACATTCCAACAAAGAAAATTCCAGGCTTACACTGACCACACTGAAGTCTACTAAATGACTGCATGGAAGTCTAATAAACATTTTAAAAAAATGACCATCTATATTCAAACTATTTCAGAAAATAAGAGAAGGAAGTGCTTACCAGCTACTTTTACATGACTACCATTATTCTTATAACAAAGCTGGAAAATGGCATTATAGGCTAATAAAACTACAGACAAATATCCTCTATGAAAATGATTTTAAAATCCCTATCAAAATATTAGTAATTCTAATCACTCAGTATATAATAAGTACAATGCATCATGATTAAGGGGAATGCAAAATTAGTTCAATTTTTGAAAATCAATCTACGTATTTCACAATATCAACAAACTAAGAAAGTAAAACCAGACAGTCTCAATAGATGTAGAAAAAAATGGACAAAATTCAAGATCTAGTCATGATTTAAGAAATAAGTCTCAGCAAAATGGTAAATTTTTACCTGATAAAGGACACCTATGAAAAAGGTATAGCTAACATAATACTAATACTATTCCTACAAGTGAATTAACTGAGTGTTTTCTCCTTAAGATTAGAAACAAATTAAGTATGTACACTCCCACCACTCCTATTGAGGACTGAATTGTCTATATAGAAAATGTCTGTAAGTCTATAAAATGATAGCAGACCTCATAAATGAGCCTCTCAAGATCTCAGGATAGAAAATGAATGTACAAAAATAAATCGTACTTCCACATCTTACCAATTAACAATTGAAAATTGAAAATGTTAATAATGTACCACTTATATTACAAATCATAAAAAAACTAAAATAGAAAAAAATATAACAAAATCATGCTGGTTTTTTTATGCTTCAAACTTCAAAGCACTGATTAGAGAAATCATAACTAAATAAATAGATTATACCATGGTTGATTATAGAAAGACTCAATATAAATATGATGTTAATTGTTCTCAAATTGTTCTGTAAATTCAGTATGATTCTTGTGAAAATTTCAGCTAATATTTTATGAAAATTTATGAGATAATTCCAAACTTCATGGGGAAATATAAAGTATCAACACATTTAAAAAAATAAGACAATTCACGCTATCTAATTAAGTTTTCAAGCTACAGTAATAAACATAATGTGATATTGCTGACCTGACATACACAGAAAAAATGGAACAGAACAGACATTCCAGAAAAATATCCACAAATATATGAGCAAATTAATTTTCAACAAAAGGCTCATGGTAATTAAATGAAAAAAAAAAATTCTTTTAATAAATAGTGCTAGAACAACTGGATATCTTCACACTAAAAAGAGGAAAAAAATCATAACCCATAGTACCATATCATACACAAATATTAACTTAAAATAGGTTACAGACATAAATGTGAAAGCTAAAATATTAATATTAAAACTTCTAAAATAGCAAATAAGAGAAAATCTTAATGGAAGATCTCTTAGACGAAACAAAAAGCATGAATCATCAAAAAAAAAGTAAATTGAGTACATTTTAAATTTAAGTATTTCAACTCATGACAATACACCATAAAGAAATTAAATGACAAACCACACATGGGGAGAAAAATTTTTCCAATGCACATATTTAAAAAAGAAATGTAGGTACTCCAGTGGCACAATCAGTTAGCATGTGGTACTTGTACACATAAAAAAATGTTTTATGGTACAGAAATAATTTTCATAGCTCAATAATAAAAAAGATGACAGTAAAAATAGGCAAAACATTTTTGAACACTTCACTGAGGAAGAAATACAAAAAATAAAAAAAACACATGAAAAGATGCTTCACATCATTAACCCTTAGGGAAAGACAAATTAAACTGAGAGCACCTTCTACCTAAGAGAATGGCTAATTAGAATATCACACTGAGAACTAATACACCCATATTATAATAGTTATTTGAAAAATTGAAAAATGCATGTCTGGGGAGGATTAAGAACAACTGGAACTTTTATACACTGCTAGTAGAATGCAGTGTGCTACAGCTACTTTGGAAAACAGTCTGCTAAATCCATATCTAATTACATATACACTTACCATTAACTCAGCATTTTCACTTCTAGTTATTTACCTAAGAGAAATGCAAGCACACGCCCATACAAAGACTGGTACACAGATGTTTATGGCAACTCCATAATCACCACAAACTGACTAGTGAATAAATATATTTGGTACATTCATACAATTATGTAGTATTCCCTAATAAAAAGGAATGAATTAACTATACATGCGACAGCACAGATGGATCTCAAAAGCACTGTAAGTTGAACGAACCCATCTACTACCAACTATACAACTGCATATTGTATGGTTTTTTTTCATATGACATTCTGAAAAAGGGGAAGACTATATAGACAATAATGACAACACTGGTTGCCCAGGGCTGGAGGTACAGAGGTGAAGTGACTGCAAAGAGAAATGAGACAATTTTCTGGAGTAAGGGAATAATTCAACATCTTTATTGTGGCTACATCACTGCATATGTTTATCAAAATACATAAAAGTTCACTCCTAAGAAGTGTTCAATCTACCATAAATCACACTTCAATAAACCTGCCTTCATGAAAAAATAATTTAAGAGATTTTTGGCTTGCCTACAAATAATATTAACTGCTTATTTTGTGCTTGAGGGACACAAAATTTTAACAAAATAAAATTATTCTCTCAAGTAAAGGATAGGTCATGTTAAGTTCTCTGAAAAGGATCATTCTCTTTATATAATAAAGAAATTAAACCTCAACTACTGTATATATTTTTTTAATTACAAATGTTTTAAATTGCTTTTCCTTGCACAGTAAAGGAATATTTCCATTATTTGTTGATAATTAACATCCCCAACATATTTTTCTATTGCCATACCTATATCTATACCATTGCTTACAATGACTTTTCTTTAGGCCTCTTGTATTGATGCATACCCCAAGAGAACGGTCAAAAAAGCAAATGTTTGAAAATAAAAAAATATATAAATTAGTCAATAATTTAATTAATCTTCTTAAGGCCAATATATTTCTCTTTTTCACTGAACTTACTATACAAAATCAATAGGTAGTCACACACAGATTTCATTTTTCCTCATTTCACAATTTAGAACCATTGTGGTTAAAAAACAGAAAATGTTTATGTAAATGAGCAGGGTATATTTACTCTAGAAATGGCTAAATTATAATTCTTAACTTGCCCAACATATTTTTTCATATTGTAAACACAATAATATATGAATGCTTTTGAATTAGAAATTGAATTTTAAACTACCTTTACCTTCATTAAAGGTCTTATTTCTAAATTCCTAGAAATAGAAATTGAACAGCTTCAGATTTACTTAGTTAGATGTAAATATCTTCAAATATCCACTCAACAGCACCACTGACCTATTTCTCCAAATACCATCTGTATGCAAACTATTCTATAAGCAAAATGTGTGAAATATTAAAGATTATTGAAGAAAATATTTGCTGAGAAAAGATACACCTGATAAATCTAAACAAGATACATATCATTTTCACTCTACTGCTACTTCCCTCTCTCCTCTCTAAAAATCATAGAAAAAATGGAATTAAAAAACAAAACTTTTAGAAAAAACTTTCTTCAAACAGAACGCAATATTACTCCTTTTTTCTGCAGGTTATTTCTAATTTACATTTAAGTTCCCATACCTATCAATAAATAGATACAGAGATAAATACATACTCTGTAAAATTTATTAAATATGACTTATGGGGCTATTATAACTTCCAAAAATTCTTTGATTTTCTCACTTATCTACCTAAAATACCAAGGGTGCAAAAATATGCATGCACATGTTAAGAAAGAAAAAATCTGCATTAAAATTACAATACTCAATATATAATGATAACAAAAGATGAATACAAGTCATGTTTGACCTGCAATTATAAGTGGTTACCATTAGCATCCAGACACTTATGATTATGGCGAACTGCTGCTTGAGCAACATTGACCAAAGTGTCCATTTGTATCACTGCGCATGCCATTTCAATTTCTTCCTGAAGTACTGCCAGTGTGCCGGTTTTCTATGGTACACCACATCCTATAAGGTTCCCCATGGGTAGAAGTCAAGGAGTGTTAAGTCAGGAGAACATAGGGGAACCTCAAATAATATTCTCAAATTTCTCTTGTGCTCCTCAAATGACAACCATGCTCCAGCCATTTTCTTTGACTGTCCTGCCTTTCATATGGTAACACTAGCATTCATTTGATTAATGGCGTCTTTTGAACAAACGTAATTCTACACATTGTCACCATAATGCAATTCAACTTTGAAAAGTAATACATAGATATCACTTAAAATGTGTGTACATTTTTTGGTACCCCTCATATTTAAGTTGATATTTTTAGCAACTGAACTACTCCTACCTTCTGCCAGGTTAATATTAGTATTAATAATGTACTGTATTGAGGGCTATATACTAAGTATTGCACACTATTCCAAGCAAAGTCATTTTATTTAATCCCAGAAAATAATGCCTATGTAGTATGAAATACAATGCAGTAGGTGCTTTTATTATTGTGGATTGCTGGGAAACAGATAAATATTGTAAACCACGGCTCAGCAAAATGTCAATCACAATTTTGGGGTGACCACCTGAAAAATAAAATAAAATAGCTTGTGGACTGGAACACTTGGAGAAATTAGAAGTAGCCCTTGCCCTGAAAAATTCTGCCCAGACCTGTTGTAAACACAGCTTTTCATTGATTAGAAAACCATCGTGGAGTGTTAGTTAACTCCAGTCATTATTGAGAAGGGGTATCACAATTTATATTGACATAATCCAGTGTATATTGAACACTTAGTTTACTCATCTGGTGTCTGATAGTTTACGACTGGGCTTATAATTAACTCTCAAGAACCCTGAACTCACTATCTGTAGTGTTCAATGTAATTACTTCAATACACAAGGGCTGTCCAGAAAGTATCTGGTCATGTAATATGAAAAATAGAGGCATTTATGTCTGGATTTTTCTGGACAGCCCTCATATGTCCAATGTTATTTTTATTTTATATATTATTATTTTTCCTTTCCTTTTAT
The DNA here is from genome assembly GCA_004026885.1 of Lyroderma lyra. Classification (NCBI taxonomy): domain Eukaryota; kingdom Metazoa; phylum Chordata; class Mammalia; order Chiroptera; family Megadermatidae; genus Lyroderma; species Lyroderma lyra. The sequence goes on along the minus strand of PVJL010006756.1, from coordinate 15,784 downwards.
TTATGTTACTGTAAAGTTTGGGGCCTCTCAAAAGAATGCCTGATACAAGAGTTGTTATTTTCTCCATTATTTCTTTATTTTCATATATTAGGTTCAATGATTTTTGTTCTTCTCAATTTATTTTACAAGCAGAGTCTGCTTTTAGATGACCTTAAGTCCACTGTTTTGAACTATATTAAAGATTTTATAATTGTGACTTTATTTGAAAGCAATTAAATGTATTGGGATTCATTTAGAGACTTGGCTACCATTATAGTTTCTTTCTATGTCTTTAATTTTAATATTAATTGTAAATCAGTAGCTATGAAGCTCCAAACTCCAAGCTCTCAAGTTCCTTCTGCTTAGCACATTAGAAAAGGATTAAATAAATAGTTTGCTATTCAAGGAAAAAAATAGCAATACAAAACAAAACCTAAAAACCATGGTTTGTTAATTCCTAGCAAATAAGGCAAAACACTCAGGGAGAATTTTAAAGAAAATGTAATAAAGGAACTTTTTATAGAGTTATGGGAAAGGAATCAAAATTGAATGCTATGGCATCAGGGCAGTAGGTTTCCATATTACCCACTCTTCCTATGGGAATTGATTTTCACCCTGTGAAAATTAGAAACACTTGAACACAGTGAGAGCTGGTTTTGGGGACTCTCAAAGGGGACAAAGTCAGTTCCTTCTCTGGCTAAACTCAAAAAGAAGCCTGCAGGCAAGGGATTCTATAGAAAAAAGGCAGACCAGTGCAATTGAATGAAGATCTGGGGCAAACATAAGGGCCAGAGAATAATAGCACACTTGTCAAAGTGCTCACAGTTTATATAAAAATACCAAAGATAAAAGTCTTCTAACAAGAGAACACTGCAGTTCGGATATGGAATATATATGTAATAGAATATTTAAAGTCAAATATTCATAAAGATAACATAATAATCATCACAAAAGTATAAATAATGCTTATAGTAAGATCTTTTTTACTAGGCTAAGAAGCCAGTCAATAAAGAATTGCCAAGAGTCTTCATACACCAAGCACTCTTGATGGGGATACATGAGTGAAAACAGTGCCAGTGTTTTCCTTGTAGGGGAGGAACGTCACACAATTTAGCAAGGTTAACAGTAGAAATGGTGTATCTGTGCATAATAAGTAGTGGGAGTGTAAAACAATAAAGCAATCAAGGGGTGTGTGGCCTAGTAAACTTTCTTACCTTCCCTTAGATTATTCTTATGAAAAGAACATATTCTGACAAGGAGACTGTCAGAGCTGACAGTTCCAGGAAGTGTCCAGTAGTTGTTGTATCCATATGGTCCATGGGAAAGCTGGGCTCCCACAAAAGGCAAGGAGCTCTTAACTGGGAGCCCTTGCAAGGAAAACAAATCTGGGGAGCATAATATAAAACCTCTCCTACCCAACCTGCATTTTTCTCTGAATTTCCCCCTAAAAACAGCCCCTAAGTTGACAAAATTGTTTATGGTTAGCCAGAAAATGATTGCTTTTTTTTTTTTTTTAGATATTTCTCTTTTCTTCATGCCATTTTATCTTCATACATAATTCTAAAGCTAATAATTATTAACAAAAATTGGAATGGGTTTTCCTCTTCTATATCGTATTTCAGCTCAGATACAATTCTGTTACTAAAGAGTTCACTAAGTTTATTTTTAAAAATAAAATATATTTTTTAAAAATTTGTCATGGTATAATATTCTACAAAATCATTTGTATTAGGAATGTTCAGTGAATTGTCATAGTAGAAATAGTTCATGAATAACTTTGAAAAAGCAATGTTCACCAAATACCAAAGTAAAACAAATTTAAACATATTATATCTACACTTTTCTATCAGTCTGAGACAAACATAAATGCATGTTTATAAATTTAAATATAGGCATTTCTGTTATGTTATATAATTAAATTTCAGGTAAACAATACTCAGTAAGAAAAATCTCAATTAAATTGGTTATTTACTTCACTTTTATAAGAAAGATAAATTGTGGTACACAAATACCTTATGCGTTCATGTGAGATATACCCATGAGAAAAACAATTTATAAACACTCTTGCACATGTACAATTACTGAGTCAAGCATTTGTCTAGATTAAATATTATAAAATTATCCTCTCTAGGATGCTGATCCCACTAACAATATTTCTCATTGCCTCTATCCATTTTTATTTGGGTTTTGTCTTTTGGAAACACAAGAAAGAAGGAAAGCACATTAGTCTGTGTATGTGAATTGGGACAGTAGGAAGTGCTTTGAAAGTACAGAAAGAACAGAAAAGAAAAATCATCATGCAGATTTAAATGAAAAATGAGAGATTGCAGAAATGGCCAGATAGTTGACAACAAATTTCAAATAGTATCCAATATACAAATACCCATACTCTAAAATGAAGTCTGTCAAATAAAATATTTTAGTACTTTTAAAAAATAATTTAGTCAATAATGTTTCTTTTTCATTCAACATTTTCTTATAAATATTAATTGAGCAGTTTATATGTACTGGGCACCTTCCAAAATGGTGAGAATAGGTATTGAAACAACAGAGAAATTCCCCTTAGGGAGTTTCCATTCTGGTTGGAAAAGGGAGATAATAATAATATGAATGAAAAAATATATAGCATGCCAGGCAATGATAAGTACTACTAGCAAAATTAAGTCATGTGAACAAGATAGAGTATTACATGGTTAGATAGGTCAGAAAAAGGCAACTCATAATGAATGGCTTCTTCAGCTGAGTTCTGAAGGAAGTGAAGGCATGACCCATGTAGGTATCTGACATGTGGCAAAACATGGAACCCTGACCTGGGCTCAAAGACTGGAGTGGAGTGACTGAGAAAGGCAATGGTTAGAGATGACACTGGAGGGATAAATAGCAGTTGGCCAAGTTGTGTAGAATCTTATAGAGAAGCTATTGGAATATTTTTAGTAGAAGAATATGAGGTCTGAATTGCATTATACAGATTAAGCTAATGTGTTGAACAGAATATGGCTGATACAAGCAAAGGTTATTTGAATAATTAGGTAATAGTTGCTGGTGTCATCTGGGAATAAAGTTGATGGCAATGGAGACAGATTGCGAGGTTGTCCCAATTTAATATTGCTGAGAGTCAGAGGAGTTTATGAAAAAGCAACGAATTAAAGATGGCTTCAAAACCTTGGTCTAAGCAACTAGAGAAATGAACTAACCCAAGTGAGAAGGAGAAGAATGTCAGAAGTGGGGACCTGGGAGGAAATAGTGGGAACCCAACTATGGACAAGTGAACTATGCAATGCTTATTAGAAGTTAAAGCAGAGCTATCAAAAATAGGAGTGACTAGTATCATATGTGTCTGGATATTAAAGCCATGTTTCTAGATACAATTACCAAGAAAATGAGTTTAAATAGGAGAAGACCAATAACTCACTCTGTTTCTGATTCCCTGCCCCATGGTCAATCCTAGAGACACTGTAGAGAGTAAGATGAAAAGAACGTTTTCTCCAACAATAAAAAATGTGGATCCCTCTTTTAATCTCTCTATGTGTAAGGGTTGTGGCAGCCAGGTTTCAGGGTAGGAGAATAAAAACAGGACGAGGGATATTAGAATTGTGCTCTCACTTTTCATACACTCTGGCCTTAGGATGTCAATGTGCAGTACCGACACGGGGGCAACTCATAAATTCCCTCTCCTCCTTATCTCATTCTAGCTAAGAGACATAGAGTCATTCTAGACCTCTCGCGCAGAAGAGGCTTTGTGGAAAAACAAGTAAGGCCACAAACCATGGGGAGGTTTTTGCCTACCTTCCCCTCCAAATCTAAAGGGTTGGTAGAGTTTAGTTTAAACTGACTCTAACTTTGAAGCATATTATTTTTATCAAGTAGTATAAATTATTTTATATTAATAATATTTAATCTGTTGTTCTCCCCCCCTTTGTTTGCTTTTAAGTTCATTTTTTTCCAGAAAAAAATGTAGTTATGTCCGTGCTATCTCATTGAGATAGTTTAAATTGCATTCATGCTTAGAAATACATTTCTATTCAGAAAAAAATGAATATTTTTTATCTTTATGAACTCTTTTGGATGACATTGGTTAGTAACATTATATAGGTTTCAAGTATACTTTTTTTGGGGGGGAGGTATGTGGGTAGTTCCCTGGCTGGGAATTGAACCCAGGCCACAGCGTTGACAGCATCAGCACCGAAGCCTTAAGCCACTACACCATCAGGGAACTCCCTCCAGGATCCATTTCTATAATACATCATTTGTATATTGCATTGTGTGTTCATCACCTTGAGTAATTTCTATTCCCATCACCCTTATATGGAAGTTCCTCAAAAAATTAAGAAGAAAATTACTATATGACCTAGCAATCCCTTTTCTGGGTACTTACCCAAAAAGTCTGCAAACATTTATCTGTAAAGATATATGTTCCCCTCTATTACTCATGGTGGTCAAAAAACAAAAACAATCAGTGTCCTTCAATAGATGATTGGATAAAGAAGATATGGCACATATACACAATCGAATATTACTCAGACACATGAGCAGATGAAATACTGCCATTTGTGACAACATGGATGGATCTTGATATTATCATGATAAGTGAAATAAGTCAGACAAAGTTAGGAACCATATGACTTCATTCATATGTGGCATATAAAACTGAAAGTAACAAACAAACAATACAAACAAACAAAAAATTACAGACACAACAGTTTAGTGGTTACCAGAGGGTAAGAGTGGAGGTGGGGTGATAGAAAAGGGTAAAGGGGGTCAAATAGATGAGTATAGTGAGTTCTTATATGCTTTCTTGATTAACAAAGAACATGTTGGAGTAGGCACTAATGCTTTGGAACTGGCACAAAACTGTGAATATATGAACACAAATGTGTCCCACATACATCCTCCCAGTTGAAAAATCATTTATTTGCACTGTTTCATCATTCTTTTAATTCACTTCCCTATCTCTAGTTTCTCTCCAAACAAAACATACATGCATTTTATTTTTCTGTATTTTTGTTTATGCTTTCTATTTTCTTTCTGAAATGCTGTTACTGTCTAACCTGCTTGGCAAATTGCTGTTTATCCTTAAAGATTCATGTCAAATGTCATTTTTCTATAGAAATTTATTTCTTCTTGATAGCATATTTTATACTCTCCTTAATACCTAAGCAATTATCTAAAAATCACATAAGTATTGTCTACATGTCTTACTATTCTTTAAGGCACAGAAACAGTCTAGTATGAAGTTAGAGTGTTAGCATTTTGTAAATCTCTGTTCAATGAAAAAATCTAAAAACATACTTAGGACACTTAGATCAATCATTTTCTGATGTTTTTTCAATATCCTAATGCAGTTATCCAAACTCATACTTCAAATACCAGTTACTCAATCCTTCTTGACAGACTTGTATAGTTTTGAATAACTTTATCTTTCACTATGATGTTTCACATTATTTTTTATCTTTTTGTCCTAACAAAAATTTTTGGACCATTGGAGTAAGTTTAACTCGTATTTGTAATAGAGGTATTTAAATAGGTAAAGATGATGACACACATGAAGGCTACCTGGAAAGTATCTAGCCATGTAATATGAAAAGTAGAGACATTTATGGCTGGATTTCTTCTGGACAGCCTTTGCATACCACTGAAGTCTAATTCTATTCCAGCCTGTAATTTCTAAGTTAAAAATCATTGATCACATTGCTCTAAATGAATCAAAAACCATAAAGCAAATGAACTATAAAGAAAGTATAAACCTAATTATTTGAAAAATTATATATTGTACAATGAAGGTTTCTTCTAGTATCTAAACTAAACTAGACACTAGAAACTTGGATTGTGGTTTAGAGAACCCATACCTCTGCTAGTATGAAAAAATACAACCACTTCCATGTTCTGCCATATGCTAAAATTTCGCAACTAAATTGCATATTACCAACAGGAAACACTGACCACATAATCTTGCTTTCAGTTAAAGAAAACCATGAAAAAAGAGTGAAAATACTAAATATTATGGTTGTCCTGCAAGTCTTGAAAAGATTATTTTTAAATGACAAGTTCGTTTTCTCAGAGCTTTTTCTTCATTTTATACCAAGATATCTGGAAAATTCACAAAGGATCACTTGCTTTTGCCTGCCTTTAAATGGCTGAGTAAACTTACCTTTCAAAGTAAACAAACAATATTTTCTTGAAATCATTCTAAAAAAGAATGAGTCTTCAGAACATTTGTACTGTTGCTTCCATCATCTCAAAAGCATTTCCACCAAAATTTCCAATTGCTTACCCAGCTGCATCCTTCTATTTTGCTCAGATGTCATTGTGTCATTGAGACTGACCCTGATTACTGTTTTAAGTGGTTACACACCCCACCCGAACCATGCAGGTCTGACATCCTTTACCCCATCCTAATGTTTTCTCTATTAGCACTTAACATCTTTTTATGATTAAATTTATATGGGTGTCATTGGTTAGGAAAAATTACATAGGTCACCTTTCAAATATACATACAAGGTGAGACAATTTTGTGAACTGATCCTAGAAAAAGTGCCACATGCCTCATTGCTGAATATCACTATGGTCCCTTTGAAGTACTCCCTTTGGGAAGCTATATATCGACACCCATGCCTAGTCCACCCTTCAAAACAATATTGGAACTCTTTTTCTGGAATGGCCATCACAGCTGTTGGTGTCCTAAAAATCTGACAGTTAAGTTCATGAACTTGCCAACCATGAGGTTATTTTGGCAGCACTGTACAAACAACTTGTTAAGTTGTGACACCTTATCGAATGTTTGTACAGTACTGCCAACGTAAATGCACAATGGCAAGTTCACAAACTTAACTGTCAAATTTTGGGCACAAAAACAGCTCTGATGACCATTCTAGAAAAAGAGTTCCAAAATTGTTTTGAGGGGTGGACTAGGCACTGGCGTCGGTGGAGAGAACTTCAAAGGTGACTGTAGTGATATTCAGCAATGAGGTATGTAGCACTTTTTCTAGGATGAGTTCGTGAAATTAATTGTCTGACCCCGTTTACTTACTTATTGTGTTTATTGTCTATCTTCTTTTCACCTAAAATGTAAGCTTCATAAGGCAGGATTTTTATTTATTTTACTCGCTACTCTGTCCTCAATATCTAAACAGTTCTGTAATAGAGAATGTGATGAAAAAATACTGTGGAATAACGAATCCAAACTTATTTTCAGTGGTCATCAAGAAATTTAAGACCAAAAATACCAATTGGTTACAGATATCAAAATCAACTACAAAGATTGTCAATATGTTCTTTGCTAAATCTTGTCAGAAAATTCTTGAACAGTTTTTTGTTTGTTTTTACTTATTTTTTAGTTTACCACAATGAACAGGGTGTTGAACCATTAAATCCCACAAAGGTATGTTTATCCAATTGTCTTAATTGGAAACAAAGAAAAATTAAAAAGGAATGTGAGTTCTTATGCTGATAACCAGGGTATTTTAGAAATTTAAAATACATTCTTTGTAAGTATTTCAGAAATCATGAAAATCTTCAGATAATTCATAACTCATAAGTACTTAAATACATGACTCAATACTGTTACAGAATAATTGAAAAATTATTTACTAATTATTGTCTAGTGCTGTGCATTCAACATTATCAACAATCAGCATAGGTCTAGGTGTGCTACATATACCTTAGCAGGTCTAGCTAAATGGTGCAAAGACTGTAACTGATGCAGATAATTGTACAATATTGTTTCAGAATACTGCCAGGACATTCTTTGAAAACAGATCTGCATCTTATAAAGTTTTATCTTTCTCTCTGTTTCTATAGCCATATTTATCTAGTGTGCCAAAGAGAAAAGTGGCATAAAATACATAAAGCTTTCTATAGATATCTCTTTCATACAGTGTCAAAGAATTTATAAAGTTATATGCAAGTCCTAAAAACACAGTGTTTTAGAACATTATGCAATATTTTCTGAAACAATACTCTGGATTAAAAAACAAGATGATTAAATGTCAACATTTATATATTCCTTTAAATTTTGTATAATGTCTTAATACACAATACCTCATTTATTCTTTACAATGATTACGCATGTTAGCTAGACTCAATGGATCTGCATTATCCTTGTGATACAATATCGACAAGACAGCAGGGAAATAAAAACCATGAGAGATTTGGCAAGTTTCTTCTTCCTTGTTCTGTGTCACTTTCACTTTTTACTTTCTGTCATCAAACCAAAGTCACAAGAAGAAATACCTAACTAAGTTGATTTAATGGTTTTTAAGATCTAAAAGTTTGATTTTTCTTCATATAAAATTTAGTTAGCACCGAATGATTTAGAAGTTTCTGGCAAAAGTCATGTTTATTTTAACTTTTGTACATCTCTAAACTGTCCAAAATGATGAGAGACACGTGACAGAAGCAATAAAATACTTGGGAGCCTATATCCCAGACACCATGACTACTAGTCTTCCATTGTCTCTCTTGTACTAAAACGAAGTACTTGGGGTTTCTAATATGCAAATAACTTTGCTAATATCAACAATGAGGTAGCTATTCACTGCCCAGTACAGAATTGGTTTTTACATAATGTTGAGAGACCAAGTGAAAAGAATGATTACTTTTTCAAAGAACTAGAAGCATGTAAACACAATATACACAAAACAAAAGCAGGTCATTAATTTGGACATGCCAGAAATAAAAGGGCAAGCTATATTCTATGGAACATTTACATGTCATGTTTTTATGTTGACATTTTCAATTGTACAAAGGTTTTAAAATAAAGAAGACGATGCTAGCATAGTTTTAGAAATGAGCTTAGGAAGGAAAGTAAAATTTTAAGGGATGCAGAATATTTCTTTTCTGTTTATAATCTGTATCAATTCTGATAGAGAAGTCTGTTTTCAGTAATTATAGGAATGTAAGTAATATCCATATCTATTTCTATAATAGGGTAAATGATACAGAAAGGGTCACACCATTTCACATCACAGAATTTTCACATATTATCCAACAATATAGCACATCTCATTATCTTACCAAAAAACTCAATGGCCAAATGATGATTTCATAAGAGAATTTGTTTTTTTGGTTTTTGGGTTTTTTTTTGGTGAAAGTAATTTTTTTTATTGTTAAACTTATTGGGGTGACATATGCTAGCAATGTTCACTGCAGCACTGTTTACAGTGGCCAAGACATGGAAACAACCGAAGTGTCCACGACAGATGACTGGATTTGTATTTGTTTTTATTTTTTAACAGTAGGTACAATCAGTTACCTCTAGAAGAAACAAAAACAAAGATGCTTCATAACAAAAATTACTCTCAATTTTTAATGCGAATCAAGAAATTCAAAATAGGTATTTAAACAATCAGTTTTCTAATATATATAAACAATCAGTTTATATATCTTAGAAGACATACATCTGAACAATAATGCACACATTTGGCTTTCATGACTGCATGTAACAACATGTAAGTGAGTGATAAGAGGAAATGAAACAATAAAACAATGAATAGAAAACTTGATTTATTGTGCAAACTTTTAAACGTATATTTAAGATGTGCAAAAATACTGTTCAAAACATATTTGTATTCTACATTGCACATTCAGTTACCTACAGAACTATAATAAATTATGTATGGTTGGTAATCTGATTTATAAGCTTGCCAGCAGAGTTCAGAGGCAATGTATTGGAAAGAAAAAGACTGCCACGTTTCATATAAGAAAATGGCATTAAAATATTAGCGAACTCTTCCAGTGATATAAAAATCACATGTCAAAGTCAAGAGTAAGTACATATTAAGCTTTATGAAGTAGTACAATAAATTTTATTAAAAATAAATGTTTTAAAAATATATATTCACATATATCTATATATTTTTTAAGCTTTTCAAAACTATAAGGACCTTTTAAGATTCATGACTTGTGCCCAGGAATGACTGCTCTCTGAAGTGGTTGTCTAAGGGTCAATCAATTTAAATAAATATGCATAAGTCACTTTAAATATAAAGTGTTTGGCATGTGAACCAACACAAAGATCTCACAAATGTAGAAATACATTATATAGAGAACCATATTACCTTTCCTTACAACTATAACTTGAAAAAGAATTACACATTCTCATTCTTTAGCAATTCAAGCTTCTGCAGAAGAGTAAAGCTTCCACATCCAGCAACAGTGATATAACATTTGGTGGGAGAAAGAGTGTGAGAAAGTGGGGGTGAGCAGGCTGTAAATTGAGATTATTTCCCCGTTGTCATCTTGCAATTTCATTTCAACAATTTAGTAGTAAAGATTCAACATTAAAAGTGAAAAATAACAATGGCCCTACAATGTACTCAAAATGTGGTAATTCTTTTGAAACTGATGCTCTGCTAAGTCAATACTGTATTTCTGACTTGCATTAAAACATTTAGTGTTGGTAATGTTGATTACATTAGCCTGAAGGCCATTCTAACTGTCATTTTATTTCATCTACTGCCCCAGTGAGAACAGCACATAGTCTAAATAGACAAATTATGGCCCATTCTATGTCTAATTTTCAAATGAGGTAATTTTGTAAATAATGGTAAAAACTCCAAAATTAATACCTCAGGTATCTGCTGAAGTATATTGAGAAATTTTAAGGTATCCTGTATTAACTTCAACAAAAATGCTGCATTTGTGATAAGATACTACCGACCACTTTGGCCATTGAATTGTATTGTAATTTCCTGAAGGTCATGTCCTTATTTGAAATTCTTCACAGTGCTCTTAGCACAAGCACACAACAGGTGCTCACTAAATGCACGCTGAATTGCATTAAATGTCAACACTTAACCAGCAAGAAAAAGTCATCACTTTTTCCCATCAAGGAAAAGAGCAAATGTGACAAGATGATATGTCAATAACCAACAGTGGAAAGGGACTTCATTCTAAACTTACCTTCACTTTTCACATAATGAATTTGGAGATGTGTTTCTAGTAACTGGTCACAACTTACTTCAGTTATCCATTAAAAGGGTGTGGTATTATGACTTTGCAAGTGTGTGTGTGTGTGTGTGTGTGTGTGTACTACATACACACACACACACACACACACACACATTCTGATGCCCCCTATACAAGTATGTCCTTCCTCCGTTCTTCAGTATATCACATCAAATTGCAAAATCTCATATCACTTGCCCAAACATTGAAGAGTTATCTTTGAATTCTCTATTCTCCTCACTCCAAGATGCACAAATATTTTGCAAATCTCTCACTTCCGGTTCTAAAATGAATCCTGGATTCACTTTTCTTTATTGTTGATCCCATGATACTAGCTTGGTCCCCATGGTCTCACTGAGATCCTACAATAGTCTCTTCATCTGATTCTCCTGAGCACTCCTACAAATTGCTCTTTACCCAGTAGCCAGAATGTTCTTTTTCCAACCTACATGTCACACTGCCATGTTTAACTTCTCAATAAACTTGGAATTAAATTTAAACTCCTCACCCAGGCCTCACAATGTCTGGAAATTCTGGTCTTTGGCTACTGTCCTCTTTCATCTCACGTGAAGCAACGTTACCTTCACTACATTCTAGCCACATGAAATTTATTCTTCCTTAGTCATGGGAAATTCTTTGCCACCATCGGACCCTTGCACTTAACATTGCTGAACTTGGAATGCCATTTCTCCACATGGTCCTCTGGTTAGCTAACCGCATCTTTCATTAAAAGTTTATTCCCTATATGACCCAATTACATTGTCTGATCAAAAATAGGCCTTCCCCAGTGTAACGTATCATGCTATTTTAATATTTACACTTTTTTCACTTTTTGGAACTATATATTTTATTTATTAATTCAGAAATTTCAGAAACAATGCCCTTATAATATCAAATGCATGCCAAGATCTTATTTATTTTGGTCACCAATCTTAGAACTACAGAACAGTACAGAGTCCAAGTCAAACAAACTTCTGAAAATTAAATAGAAACTTTAATATCAATTTCTATGTAAAAATGAAAACTTATCTCTTCTATTTCAGTAAAAAAAAGGCATTCTAGGACAGTAATGTGAGGCTCTTTATAACCTAAAATTTATCAGAATATGGATTTAGAAAAATTCTTAAATATTAATGGAATTGTAATTTTAGCCATACGTTTATCATGCACTGTTATTCAATTCACAACTTAAAAAATACACAATGAAGTTACTAATGAATGATTTTGTTACAGTCACAAGATAATTTTTAGTTATATGTAAAAGAGATGAAATAAAATATTTGCTTATGATAACAACGAACATTCCAATATTTCACAAATAAAATGGAAAGTTTTTTTTTAAATTCTATCCTCTTCCTTATATAATTATTGGCTTTAAAACAACTACTTCTATTAGACACAATAGAATAAAGAGAATTAAGTACTCCAAGTTTGGATATGTAGTATGTGAAACTTTTTTTAATAAAACAGTTCTCATCTTGGTTGAAAACAGAAGTAATGAACTAATAATAATACACACTTTCCAACATATCTTAAATAAAAACTAAATAAAATTTCCTCAAACATTTTTTTCCCTATTATGGAATCATGAAAGAAGAATATCAGCTACTTTTACCTATTAAGCAGAATATTTTGATGATTTAAAAGGAATTTCTTTAAACTCATTGTTCTTTATAAAATGAACATTCCTATTGATATAAAATGTTTTAATTCAAACATTAAAATTCCGCAGAAAATTCAAATTTTTGGGTACACAACCTTCTTTTAAATAAATTTCATTACTTACCAGGAAAACTTCTGAAAATCCTGATCTAATTTTCTGTTTTAACTCTTGTTTTTTAGTTAGTAAACTACTTTCCCCTTAATATTAGCTACTTTGGAACATCAGGTATTGTGTGGTCCTTTACAATATGCCCTGAGCTTTAAATATTTTCAGCAAAAATTAAAAAAAAATTGATGCTTGAGATAGAATTTAAATATTATGTTTGTAAAACATCTTGTGTTAAATATTAACATTTTTATCAATCTGTGAGGGTTTTTTTTTCTTTCGAAGTAATTAGAAGAAAAAATAACTTCTAATCTAGGATAACACAGAGAGATATCGAAAATAAAGCCCCTGAGTTAAATTTCAGTCTGTTTAACATTGATATATAACCTGGAATATGTTAATTCATCTGTTTCCATTTCAATCCCTATGTTAAAAATATGCATAAGTAAAATGATACACTTAAAGTTCTTGGACTGATAAAAACTAACATGGAAATACTTACACTGCAATTTTATAGTTAAACATTCCCTTAGGTACTGTTTCTATTTTGAAATTATTTCATAAAGCAAAGGAAGCTTCTCTAGTAACACCTGTAACCTGACATCTAATGGCTTCACTTACTTGAAAATGCTGTTAAGAGTCAAAAATATACTTCTACTCTACAGTTGGCATTTAATCTAAAAATTCAATGGCACCTACTAAAAAAACCCTACACAATCAAATGGTGTTCAAAAATGCACATTAAAGATAAGATATTAACTTGTAAGTATTCTTGATTAATAACAAATCACCCCGTAGCCAGAATGGCAAAAAGTGATGGGTGCTATATTCACTTGGAAATTAGCAAATTTATTGAAGAGATTAGTAAAACAACATTAATGTTTTACAATACACAGCACAGAGTCTACTTATAACTCCACAAAAAAATCTAAACAGTTTAGAAAATGACAGTAAAAATACATACAAAGACTCGTATTTCTAGGTAACGCAAAGCAATTTAGACGATTTTCATTTTGTGTTAAATTACATAACCTGAAACTTACATTCTCATCACTGCATGAAACAAAGCCTACTAAACTTGGAAGACACTAATCTTAGACATAGCAAATGAAAAAGTAAGGAAAGTTTTGTCTCATTTGGCCTTCAGGTAGAACTATCCAATCATACTGCTGCCCTTCAGTTACTTCATCCTACTTTCATAGTCCCAGGTCTATTCATATTCCCTCCTACTTTTTAGATACTGCCTTTGATTCAAGACAAGAAGTGCTAACATATAAATCAGATCCAATTTCCCATGCTAATACTTTCACTAACGATTCACTAAAAGAAAACTACTTTTAAAACTGTTATTTAAAATTATTTTATCTGTTGATAAATTCTGAAAGTGGCGTATTGGCTGAAATGTTAAAAAAATAATCTGAGATTGTAGCTGTATGGAAGACGTAGGTATTACTTGCTAACCATGAATCACTTTGGAAATATCAGTTATTCTTAAGAAAATTTTATCTATTGGGAATAAAGAAGAAATAAATTTAGATATGGGCTGCCATCTCTGCTTCTGGGTTTTTATTGGAAACATTTGGATTGGAAAAGTAGGCCCTAGGAACTTTCTGTTTGAACTGCAGAGGAAAGCAGAAGATATTTCTAGGAAGCAGCTATAGACTCGGCAGAAGCCAAACTCAAATGCAACACTTTATTCCTTTGTAGAATTGTACACCTGAAACCCATGTAATTTTTGCTAACTAATGTCACCCCATAAATTTAACTATTGAATGAATGAATGAATGAATGAATGAATGATGGGGTGAACCCAGATTCACAAAACCAATGAAGCATGCTCAATCATGTTTGCAATACTTCCAATATTGCTTTAGCAAAAGAGAAAGTGTCCACAATTTAAAAATAAAAATTATTTTAAATATAAATAGAAAAAAAGATATACAAGTTAAATAAGGGCAATTAACCTAGCAAGAGTTTCTGAGGACTACAGGGCCTTGTTTTCATGCCCAGGTTTATGTGGGACTCTGATAACTGCAGGTCCTTAGAACAGAGTAACATTAACCTGAGCTACTTAATTGATGATGAAACATAAATAACTATAAACATGATAATAGTAATACTTCTCTCTTTTATTTGGGCTTATTTCAAATCTTTGCATAGGTAATATCGATAATACATAATAACTATGCATGATGTCAAATGGGTACTAGATTTATTGGGATGATCATTTTGTAAGGTATATACAAGGTTGAACAATTAATTTTGTGAACTCATCATAGAAAATGTGCTACATACCTCACTGCTGAATATCACTACAGTAGCCTTTGCAGTACTGCCCTTGGGAAGCTACGCACCGGTGCCAGTGCCTAGTCTGCCTGTCAGAGCAATTTTGGAACTCTTTTTCTAGAATGGTCATCGGAGCTGTCATGGCACCCAAAATCTGATGATTAAGTTAGAGAACTTGCTACTGTGCACTTACGTTGGCAGCACTGTACAAACAACTAAGTAAGTAGTCATAACCTTGGCAAGGAAGCGCATGGTGTCACTTGTGAACTTAATTGTCAGATTTAGGGACAACAGCAGCTCTGATGGCCATTCCAGTAAAAGAGTTCCAAAATTGCTTTGAAGGGCCGATGAGGAGTTGGCGCTGGTGCATAGCTTCCCAAGGGGAGTACTACAAAGGAGACTGTAGTGATATTCAACAATGAGATATGTAATACCACTTCCTCTACAATGAGTTCGCGAAATTAATTGTCTGACCACATAAATTTTTAATCGTTACGTTGTACATATGAAATTAATATAATATTGTATGCCAATGATAATTGAAAAAATAATAAAATTAATTTAAAAAGTCTCAAAAATGAAATCTTTGCTTGTAAGCTACGGTATTCATAATTTTCTAAGAAGTACTACATATTATAAAGAAATGTCATTCATTTATATTTGTTTTCAAGAAAAAAACATCTGGGAGAGAAGACAAGATGGAGACTGGAGAGGAGGTTCCTAAAGCCTCTCCCAGAAAACACAATTGAACGGCCGTCCAGGAGCCAAGAAAGCGGACCCTGAGTGACAAACCGGCTGCTGAGAAAT